>OMLP01017568.1:0-32130 GCA_900302685.1 Spondyliosoma cantharus | reverse complement strand
TATTCCCCCCCCCCCCTTTTCTCTCCTGGTGCCAGTAGACAGGCTTCTCAAGTGTAGTTTTAGGAGCTGCGGTACAGCAGATATGTCTACTCACATTACAGACTGACATGTTTCCTATTTACAGCCTCATTTTCACTGACCTGAACACTGAACACCTTGGTCACCAAACTTCCATAAATAACATCAAACCATTAAGGCCAGTTTCTCTCATCTGATTTAAATTTCCCTTCATTTGCCGTAATGTTTTTGCTAATGTTCTCAGCATTAGCCGTTAACTGGGCTTCTGTGAGTTCAGAGAAAGTGCATAATCCTGTTAGAGAGCATTTGAAATCATTTCAGAGAGACTGCTTTTTTGTCTTTAATATTCACGGAGCGTCGCTGAGAAAAATATAAGTGCCGCATTCAGAAATTCCGCCTCCTGGATGTTCGTGGAGTGCTTGAGAGTTCAACTTTGAACTTCAGTCAGAGGCGTTTACCCTGGGATCCACATTTTAATCATTATTGTCAAGGCAGATTCAATAAACAAATGAGAAATCTGTTTTTACAACAAACACAGGCAGAGACTCATCAGCCTCAAGACACTTGGCCTAGATCCAAACTTTGACAGTATTTACAAAGGAAGTTCTTATAGTTTATAGATGCGCTGCGACAGCACACTGTCAGACCACCCGGCATCTATGAAAAGACTCCACATAGTGTACTCGAAGCAGGAAAGCCAAGCAGTTTTGAGTTGACATAACAGTTTAATCTCATCTTGACTTTGGCAGTGGGATCTTTGTATCGAATCCTTCCTGTTTATACAGAGGTTTGTGTTGGCGGTGACCGACCAGAGACTACAAAGCATTAGCCATGACGCTTTTCCTTTACACTGGAGAGCCCTTAGTCTGTTTGGGCTGACACTATTTATGAGGCTACATTAGCAGAAGATGAAGTTAATGCATAAACAATATTAGTTCAATAACGTTGTAGCTGCTGTCCCTGTGTGCCCAGACATCAGATACTGTGTTCTTGTTACTTCTGCCTCTCACGCCTAAACTCAAGTACAAGCTTGCGCTAGTCTGGAACCCATTCAACAATTGAGGATGTTGTTCCAAATGCAGCGGGAAAAAAAAAAACATGAGAATGAGGGCAGAGAGAAGAAGAAAGCTTCAGTCATGTAAAGCTCAGCAGAAACAGAAGGAAAAAATTTGAGGGGGATGCATTCTCTGCTGGAGGGAGAAATAGGGAGATATGGTGAGCCAGCGCTGGATTCTTCTGTCATGGGAAAATACAAACACACACACATGCACACACGCGCGCGCACACACACACACACACACACACACACACACACACCTACATAAACACATACACAAACCATTTTAAGTGCACAGCTCACCACCTCCAGGAAACCACATCTCATTTCTGCTTCTCTCCCTTTATTCCGCCCATTACAGCGGTAACAGATACGATTAGTGGAGTTTAATGAGCTCTGCAGAGATGAGAGTTCTGTTGGCTGCTCTCTGCTTCACAGCCACAGAACCCCCGGGGTTCGGCTCCAGCGAGCGAGTGATGTGTGTTCCTGCGCCATCTCTGTCTCTTTATCGTCAGCATGTAGATTTTTGGCAGGTGGGGAGTCCGGTGGCATTATGTGCATTTATCTTCCGTTCAATTCTCTTCAGTGCTGTGTTTTTATGTGTGCATGGAAGAATGCATGCAGAAAAGGGCTGCAAATAAAGATTATTATATCAGCTTTAGCATTTAGCCCAATAAATGACAGAAGATTGAGAAAAATGGAAATCACAATTTTCCAGAGCCAAGGTGACGACTTCCGATTTCGATGCGTTTTTGTCAAAAACCAAAAGCTACAGTAATCAATTTACAGTGATGCAAAACAGAGAAAAGTAGCAAATGTTCACACTTGCGGAACTGGAACCAGGAAATATGTTGTATTTTGCTTGATGTAAGATTTAAACTATCATTAGTCTATCATCAAAGTTGTTGATGATAATTGACCAGTCAGTTTGATTTCAGCACTAATTCAGAGTGTAAGCATGTGTGTCCTGAGTCCTGGATAAGGAAAACATCCTCAGAAATCCATTATTTGTGACTGTTTTTTTTGCCAAATCAGCTCTTCTTTTCTATTCAGTTTGATTCACATATCAATTTTGAGGACAGCAGCCTGTGCTCATGCATATTGTATGCCGATGCGTATTGTGCCTAGTTTTCAGTGAAGGTGGTTCCTTTTGATGTCCCGCCTTCATTTCTCCACCAGCCTCCACGTTGTAAACCCACAGAGTACTTCTGAAAACATCGTTTGAACACACATCAGGTGTTCAGCACTAATAACATCACTTACTCTAGATCGCTGAAGATATAATATACTGGAAATATCCCCGTAAAAACAACAAAGACTCCCTTGTGAGGATTAAGTGTGCGTGACAATGTCAAAGTCCTGTCAGGTCAAATATTTTCACACTAACAGGCTTAAACTCAAAATTAATTTAATGATCGTTTCGCTCCTTTCTTATCTTTTCTGACGTGAAGCCTGGGGAATGTTTCTCACCCCAGTGATTTGATTGATTTCCATTCATTTCACAATGTAATTAAATGAAATGGGAGTGCTGTAAACAACATTAGACTGCTTTAGTTTGCAGGCATTAAAATCAGTAAAAGGACAAAACTGTGGTGTTTCATTGTTACCAGTAGGGGGCAGTGTTGTATCGTGCTACTACCAGCATTTACTCTGTGGAAATGCTTTTGGATGCTGCAGTCTCTCGATTCAAATCCATGCCATAACATCTGATCTTTATAGACGTATTAGATTAGACCATGAAAGATGTCTCTGATTTCGAAACACCTCATCTCGGCCCAGTTTTAACCCATTCCATTTGATTCCTTTTGTAGTAGGTAATTCCTATCCTAATTTCTTCAGTTTCCAACCTTCAGAGCCATGGTCTGGGTTGCAGCTCACCTTGTGCATAAAAAGTCTTGTCTCTGTATTTGTGTCCTGTTTTTGTGTGTTGAAATCAGTACGACCTCTACGTACTGTATATTGCCTCTGCCTGCGTAAAATAACTCTGTTATTATGATGTTAATGAAGCCATTTATGGTCTTACGTATGCATCAACTCATTAGTTTTATCTTTACCCATCTTATAGCCCATCTGTTCCATTTGCCATATGTTTAGGAAGTGCATCATTTCAAACTAGGCTTAATTGTGCCCACTAAACCACATGCCAGGCTCCCACTTAAGCACCAAAGGAATTTTTTCGCCAGTATGAACACAAAAAGGACTATTACCTGGCCTGAGCCATCTCCCATCATGTGCCCATTGGATACTTTGATGCAAACCCATCTGGAAAATGTTATTTTAGAAAAAGCAGATTAAGTTCTGTTCATACTGAAACGTTGTAAAAAGATTCAAACTAATGGACCCACGTCTGATAAATAAAGGCTAGGTGTTTTTTCTTCACACTGTTTATCCGTGTGTGAAATTGTTGGCCACTCTGATTGATGAGTGCAGAGGGAATTAGATTTAATTAATTTATACTGCCTTTCTTCAGAGGAATGTCTCAAAGGATTTTTATAGAGACGGAGAAACAGCCTGCTCAGAATTAATAATCAATCACAGGACAAAAGAAGCTATACATTATTATACATCAATAACATCTTGGATATAATAATTAGGCCAGGGTATTGTGTGAAGATTCCAATGCTTGTTCATACTGTGGTTGTCATGATACCAGAATTTTCAACCATGATACAATGCTAGTAAAAAACAAACCTCGATACCTGTTTCAGTACCACAGCAAAAAAAAAAATCGCAGTCTCAGGCACACAAAATAGGATGATTTTATTTTTATTAACAACCTGTGCTGGGACAGAAAAAGGCAACAAAACACACATCAGCACATTTTTAATAATTGTATTATCTGTGCAACCGAGGGTTTAAAATCTCATCTTAGATCTGCTTTTTGTTTATTTCAATAAGTTGGGTGTTGTTGCATACAGATATTGTATAGTTTAAAAACTTGATATCAAAAAAGTATAAAGTATCAATTCCTCTGAATGAAGTAGTTCATAAAAAAAAGCAGAGTTTCAGTACCAATACCAAAACAATACTTCTCCCAATACCTCACATTTTTGAATGTAAACATTTTTACCTTTAACAAAATAATAAACACAACTTTCGAACGCCATAGGGTAAAATGTGCCATCTCCCAAAATGTGTTTTGGATAAGGAACACAATTAACAATTCAAAGTTATAACTACAACTGCACACTGCAATATGTCACATGGTGTGTCCACATTACGTGTAGGGTTGAGTAAAGTTTTTCAATACCTGACACTGATATAAAGAACTTGGGTGAGCGTGACCTTGTACCGCTCATTGCAAAGCGGCAAATGTAAGTCTGCCATCAGAAACCGCAGAAATGGATTTTGTCCCGTCACTTCTCCGTGTTTCTCAACATTTCTTCAAGATTTCACGCGTGCTGCGAACAATTCCCATGAAATAAGCCCCTTTTATCTCGGCTTCAGCCTGAATACCACACCTTATCCTATTAGGTTTGCGGCATACATATTTTCAAACGTATTTCATCTGCAGTGATCTTATATCCCCTGGCACCCAGAGCTTTCCCTCCTGAGCAGATAAAGGCCTGATGGGGTGCCGCTGTGGCCTCACCTCCTCATTTGTTGTGCTGTTCCTGCTCTATATAGGAAGACATGTAAGGCACTTTGAGATTTCCCTATGCCGACAAGACGCAGACAGAAAAAAGGAGAAAGTAGGTTGAAAAAGTGCGAGGGCTGAGCTGGAATGACAATTTTACTTCCTTTGCATTCATTGTAACCTAACTAGTTCAATTTTATCGTTCACTTCTCTTTCCACCTCCATACCTTTGCCTTGCTTTCATCAGCTTTCAGAGTTGCTGAGGGCGAGCCGCAGGTGAAATCTATTTCGGTTTGCAGATGAAGACGCAGAATGACAGTCCCTGTAGTTACGTGTATTTTGCATTGTTATCCTTGACAGCTGTGTCACAGCATTACCTTGTCTGTCATGGTAATACATGAGGTTACTTTGGAAACACAGAATATGTGATAGACAGTAACTGAGTCCACGTTGTAACTGTTTTATGTGGCCAATATCACTCACAGCCTAAAGCTGTTAAACTATAATGTTTATTGTTGTTGGCCCGGACAAGCACCACCTTCCCTTGTTATTAATCAATAATAGGTCTGTTATATGATGAAATACATAATCAATTATTGTAGTCGTTTGGTCTATTGTTGAGCAGCGTTAAAGTTGAGAGAGAGGTGTTTGTGTGATTATTGTCCTGAATTGTTTTTTGTTGATACACATGGAGGAGAGTCCTTTTAAAGAAAGACTTATTGATTCTGATGATATGTGTTTCATTTAACTGGTTAATAGTTTGTCTTTGAAATGACACGCAATGCTTCCAAACCATTTTGTTGTACCTTGTTGCTTCAGAGGCTTAATGATCGCAGTGTTGGCGACTACACTGCCGATATGATGCTGAATATACACTATAAAGATTACTGTGTGTGAGAGACCCATTGTACTGCAGCCAATATCTGTATTGATTTCAGTGCATGGTGTAGCTTTCACGATCGATGGCTATGAATTGAAATTTTATCACTGATGTTAACACTACAGTGGCAATTTGTCTAATATGTTGGCTTTCGTCATCATTCATATGAAACAAAGCCTTTTGATTCCACATGCAGTAAAATAATAGATTAATTCTGATAAGGTGACTTTAATTGCTGTACCTGTAAAATCAGCCATAATTTCTACCTCCATTAAGATACTAATGTGCATTACTGACACTGCACTCTAATATTAGATTATATAGCCATTTTGTAATTGCTTAGGTTGTAGTTTGGTCTTTAACTGGACTAAATTATATAGGGCTGCAATCAACAAATATTATCTTTATTGATTAATCTGCTGATTTTTTTCTAGATTCTTCCATTTATTGTTTGCCTCATTCAACTTGTCAGAAAACAGTTTGTCAAGTGTCCATCAGATTTTCCCAAAGCTCAAGATGATGTCCTCAAAATGCTTGTTTCAGTCGACCAAAAGTCCAAACACCAAAGTGAACGAGAAGTGAAATTTTAGCACTTTTACTTATTGACTCAAACGATTGATCAATTATCAAATTACTTGCTGATTAATTTTTCTTCAGTCGTCCGATAGATTAATAGACTAATCAGTTTAGCTCCAATTGAGATATTTCTAATGTTTTGCCCACCACATTTACAAACCAGGGGGGAAATGTTCAATTTAATGTAGTTCAGTTTGTACAGTCCTGCGCTTAATCTTGCATCAATGTTACAAAAGTCATTTTATTTTCATTGTAAAGGTTGAATTTTTGGCTGAGCCGTTAAATAGGATTGCATCAGACTTCGCTGTTGTATATAAAAGTAGCAACTGAGTGTACATTTTGACGTGCAAGCCTAAAAAGAACACAAATCATCCAACATGTTGATGTTTTTGTCCCACATAACACAACCAGAGGCAAATGTATATTCTGATATTGCTCTCCTGCATTCTTTGTGTTTGGCTTCAAATAATTTCCCTCCACTTACTTGTAAAACCTTTTCAGTGCTTTTGTTTTCAGGATATGAGCAGAAAAATGATCAATATTACCCTGTTATTGAGTAACAAGTGGATGCACGTTCACCAACTGGCCAGCAGAGGGCACTAAGAGGAAGCAGCAGAAATCACATGCAAAAGCTCATCTGAAGGAGAGAAGAGGCGCTATAAATAATTGCTAATGTACATCTATGTGGTTTCCTCTTAAGTCAAAATATGCTGAAATTAGCAGGAACAGAACATTTGTCTTTTTGCCTTTAATAAAATTGCCTTTAAATTAAATCTTAATTGAAAAATGTGCAGCCACAGACTCTCTCTCGCTCACTCACCAGCTTACTGCAGTCCATCGTCTTTTGCGTTGAGGCAGCGTTTAGAGAGGTGAACTGGCCGCAGTGTCTGTGAACTCAGGCGACAAGCAGCCCACTCACGTATTCAAACATCTGACGTCTGCTCAACTCTCACCTCGAGGGGACACAGTCTTCCACTTCAGCCCTCTCTTCCCCCTCTTATCTCTGCTGCCTTCAGTGCCGTCTTGTCAAATTTCCTCCTCAAAGCTTGTTTGCTTGGAAATGTCAGCCACAGTAAAGGAATTTTGGGGTTATGTAACACATTAATCTATGCTCGCACTCTTTCTCTCTCTTTTTTTTTTCCGCGTGGGTTTTTGTGTTTGAAAGAGGCTTTATATTTTCATCCTGAAAAGACCCTATCCAGATTCTTGGCCTAAAACCATCCTAAATGGATTAAGCAGGTTGGATTTCTTTATTTGGCCGAAATTTGTTAGTGCACGTTTCCAGGCAGCGGAACACAAGAGATTGAATGGGTCAGAGTCTGTATCAGATGACCTCTGGACATGAGGTCGATCCTTGATCACCTCTGTCTATCTTTATAACAGACAAAGCTGTAAGTTTGAGCTTTTAGCAAAGTTTAAATGCTGGGAAGAGGGATAATGAGACATTAGGGGTTTAGCGTAGCAGCTCATGAAAAATACAAAAGATACTTATGCTAAGAAGGCAAAAAAAATGGAAATTGCTTTTTCTCAAACTCTCTCATTTATCCAACATTTCCACCATGTGGGTGGCCTCGGAAATAGTTGTGTTGACCTTTCAAAGACTAAGGGGGATTAATGGCAAATGGAAGAGGGTTGAGGAAGTGTGTGTGTGTGTGTGAGAAGGAGGAAATACAGTAGGGCTGGCTAGTTTTTAATGTGGACGCCTAGCTGGGGAGGAAACCTGAAAGGAGAGGGTTTGCCAGGAACACACAAGGGCAAGAATGGGGAAACAAAAACAGGATGGCTCTCAGACCGACATGGAACATTGTGGACCAGTAAAGGGCGTTGACAGAGAAAGTCGGTGACAGTGTGACAGTAGGAAGCTGTGTTCTTCCACCCCGTTATCTCTGCTGTTTCTGCTCACTAAGAGGCTGCCAATGCATCCACAAAGGAAGAAGAAATGTGTGTGTGTGTGTGTGTGTGTAGTGGCACTCTGCTATTAAAAGCATTTTATGATCCACTTGAGCTTGCCTGCGCTCTGATAAAGAGCACATAATAAAAGCTGTAATTTTTACTTTTGATTTATTATTTAATTAATAAATCTTGTAATGCCGTCTTTCTCCTGCAGGATCAAGACGAATGTAGCTGAAGTTAAATTCACCAGATTGATTACTGATATTTTTTTTAGTCCAAATAGAACAAATGCTTTGTGTGTCAACAGCTGCTTTGTGGTGACATTTATTTATTTTTGTGTGTCCCTCTAGCTGTGCAGTCTCTAAACAGCCTGAATGACCAGATTGCAAGCTTCATGGTGACTGGACCCAAGCCCGTGGAGCCGGAGGAGCCTGCCTTCCGTCCTCCCGAGAAGGAGACAATGCAGAAGTCCATGACCCTGATGAGGCACCTCCTCGTGGATGCACAGGTACAAAAAAGAGTAGATTTGTTTGGTCTTAAGAAGGCAGGTGCAGCTAGAGAAAAAGAGGCTCATCATTGACAAAATGGTTGTTGGATTAACCTCCCCAGAGCTTTCTCTACCCAGTAGTGACATTTCTAGGGCCTCCAATGAATCACGATGTCAGAGCATTCACGTCAAACCAAGGGGAGTTGTCTTGGGTTTATTATTTCATCATATCTTTCCTTCCATACACCCTACAGAGAAAAAAAATATATTTTTCATGACCCTGCCCAGACAGTAAATAAGAAAACAACATATTTCCACACAGTAGAGAAAGTAAGTGTGTGCGTCTGCTCGTTGTTCAGTTATAAAATCCCAGAGTCTCTCCTGCTGGGCAACTGACGGCGCTGTCAGCCGAAGACTCAATCACAGTAGACAGCAGTCGAGGAGGTTGTACCACCGTCTGGTTCAAATGTGGTTTAGCCCACTTCACTGACAGTCATCACTGGAGCAGAGAGCATCAGAGTGGCCAACAGATTGGAGTCGATCTGCTCCGCCTCACGCTGTCCCACTGTCCTACTGTCCTCTGTGTCTATCACCCCACTGCTTCCATCATCGTTAGTTTTGTGTTGTGTGCTGCATTAGTTCTGTGTATAATGAAGGAGTGAAAATAAAGTGCATTGAATTGACCAAATGCAAGTTGACCTTGGGTCTTCCCGACTGATGACTCAAATAATTTACGGTCAGCGCTAAAAAAAAAATAATTTGTATAAAACAGTTGTCATCAGTAGTAGTGGTGATGTAAGTACATTAATGCAGTGCTTTACTGTATATTTAGCTTTGATATACAATTTTGCGCTGTTGACCAACTGCATTCTGTTAAATTCTAGTTCTGTAACGCATCCTGGATCTGTTTACAATGTCACCTCCCTCTCTCACCACCTATTTTTGAGTGAATCTTGCTGTTTAACTTTCAAACTTATGTTGTTCAAACCGATTCTTGAACTCCAAAACCAGAGAACTGCAGAAGACTAAGTGATCTGACTGTATTAATACAATATTTATATGCAGTTAGTACAAAAATCATGATTCATGATGACCCATATGACAGCGCATGACATAGCTGTTCTTTTTATAGTCTGCAAGGTAAACATAGATTGAATGTGAGGCCAGGGGTGTTCTGCCTCTTCTGATTCTGAATCACACGCCGTTGTTTCCGCCATCGTTTTATGCTCTATCACTTTGCTTCTGTGCAGGGCCGCAGAGATATTGTGTGTGGTCATGTGACTGCTTGGCTCCATTTGATTGGTGAAACGCAGTCAGATGTTGTTAGTGGTTACGTTTTATTGCCGAAAAAGAGTCATGAGACAGAGCCTTTGGTGGAAGTCTCTGACAAAACAAAACAAACCGCTGTGCACTGAATAACAGATGAATGAAAATAAAAGTAGCGAGCGGAATGTATCTCACTGTAATGGAGTAAAAGTAGCATTTCTTCTTCACAAATATACTCAAGTAAAAGTAAAAAGTATGTTGCATTAAAACTACTCTTACAAGTACAGTTTATCCAAAAAGTTGCTTTAGTAAATGTAACGGAGTAAATGTAGTGCGTTACTACCCACCTCTGGGCCACTTTATCAAACACACGATCGCATGAAGGATGTTACGACATGGGTTCGGGAACACCGTTCAAAGTAAACACAATTTGTTCCCAAATGACTGCATTCTGTCTTTATTTCCATTTTACACAGCCTCCCAACTTTTTTGGAATAGTGGTTGTGCGATAAAACACATTTAATCCACCTTATAAATTGCTGTATAATGTGATCTTGGAGAACAAAGGTCAAAAAAGACTCTAGCAATTTGTTAAACAGAGGAAAAACCTTGTTTGTGCCAACACCTGGCGGACTTGTAGTGTAGGAGTAGACTTCATGCTTCATTTTGTACCAGTGCAAATTGTTTGTGAAGACGCAGAATGCTATTTGTGGGCTGCACCGGCAAAGGGCCCCAGATGAAATGAAAATATTGACTGTGTAATAGGGATGTAACAACACGTTACGTTTCCTCCATGAGAGTCAATTGCCACTTAAATTCCCTCAGCGAAATGATGCTTCCACTGAATTCAACCTAGTGTTAGAAAGTATTCCAACAGTTAATTTGTTTTTGTAATAGGTCTTCTTATTCAGAGATGACCTCAGTGTCCTCAAAAATGAATTTTCTAGGGCATCAATCACCAAAGGGAGCAGAGTGGGAATGTTTGAGGATTGATGCTTGTGGACTGCAAGCGTGACAGCTTTTGTTAATAAATGCATTCGGTGAACCATTATTGTTGTGTCAAACAGACGATGGGGACATGACGTTAATAGTGCCCCCCCCTCCCACATGTGTTCTCCTTTTTCTCCTCCTGTTTCACTCACGTTCCTGCCGATAATTTTGCGTAACCTTTGTGTGCGGAAAAGGAGGAAGAGGAGGAGCTCCAATTAGGGGAGGGAGAAGGTCGCCAGCTGGAGTGGCAATGTCAAGATTTTGATTGAGCTGTTTTTGTTTAATACACATATGCTTGTGTTGTTGATTCATTGCCGTGTCGTTTGTATTCCAAATTCATTTGTCCAGAAAAAATGTGCAGTGTGAGCTACGACAACACAGATGTTGTTGAATAAAACTGGGTTTGAACTTAATCAACAAGTGTAAGACATAAAGTGCTTGCTGGCTCCCTCTCCAGTTGTTCATTATTATATGTCATCGTTTATACATAACTAAAATGGGTTACAACACAGATCCAAACTTAGCGTACCCAATTAGCATTTTTCCCTCTTTGATTTTCTTAGCCTCTTGTCATCTGTTTGTCTCTCAGGTTATAAAGCGTGATTAATGCTCAGAGCCCAAGAAAATCCACCTGCACGTAAGGACAGGAGACATGGAGACTGCTGAGTGACTGCTGAGTGACACTCAACACGCCTTTTCCCTCTTTTTTTCCACTTTATCTCTTCATCTCTCATTCTCCATCTAAAAGACAGGTAGCCATCTTTCATTTGATACGGCCGACTCTGTCTTGTTAAATTACTTGCAGTCCAGGTAGTTCTCATTCTGTCAGCACTCTTTTGATTTCTTTTCTTTTTCTTTTTCTTTTTCTTTATTCGTTTTTAGTCAGAGTAAGTAAAATGTCATGAAGCAGGGTGCGTATCAGTAAGGATTCTGTCCTTTTATTGTTTCCTCGGAGCAAGAAGCTGCATGCAGTATAATATGGCTCAGGTGTCAATATAGGGGATATACTGAACATAATTTCTCTATATTCAATTTTTCCGGTCCAATGTGTTGTACCTAAATGGTTGTGATGATAGAACAACATTTGTGAAATATAAGATGGTTAAGTAGTATAGCTACTTGAGGGTTTCTGTGGTTATGGAAACCTGGAAATGTCACAAACTTGGAAATGTGGCCTGCAGAGATTTAATGGTTTAAAAAAAGACATATCACATGTTCATGGAAATGTTCTTATGGATTGACAGTTATGCAAATGCAAATGATAGCTGACTAGTTTAAGAAAACACAACAAATGGCGGATTAAAAGGATGAGTTTAATAAAGAAATAAAACATTTGAACTTACATACAGTATGAAGGTGATGAACATTATTTCAAAACTAAAACAGAATTATACACTACACTACTTCTACTACACTTAATGGAAATTCTGGCTGTGATTACATGAAAGCACTACTTTATTTTGTTTCTGGGTCCCCTGCAGTTTTGCAGGGACTGAGGGGGGCGCACCACACCAGCTGAGACACACTGACTTAATGAGGTAGTTGACCACAAATCTTTGATAAAATTAAGTTATCAAATCTTCCTCCACCTTTCTCAGCTTCAACATAATATCATTAGAATAAGGTTATTTTAACAAACCACTACTATGTCCTTTAAGAGTCAGCTCGCTGCAGAGCTGCTTCCTGTGGATCTTTCTTTTCCTCCAAAGGCCCATCTGCCGTGTATCCTGCAGTCAAGCTGGGAGGACATTGACTGCTGAGCTTTTGCCACCAGACCCTCCCTCTATCTCCCCTTCCCCGTGCTGTACCCGGCTGTGACTACATTAGCTGAGCTGTCAATCATCAAGGGGAATTGGGGGTGTGTGGTAGGTTTAAGCACATGGGGGACGTGGACGCAGTTTGGAGGCCAGTAAAGGTGACTTTGACAGTGACTGAGTGGAGACACCGATAAATAAGATCTATCTGACTCCCTCCGACCTCCACTCTGCTCTAATCATCAGTGGAGTGCTGGAGACACGTCTGTCAGTCTTACAAGAGAAGCAGATTCAAACACACAGCGGTCCCCTTTTTTTTATAAGTAAACAGTTACGCAAACTTTTACAGCTAAAAACAATGAATATAGAAATGCATCACATCAATATTTTATTTAATGAAACTTTCACAAAAAGCCAGTAATTGTTAACAAAGAGCAAATCAATATTGCTGGAATTGCTATTCTGGGAGAATCAATATTGTATGGCTGAGAAGTGTGCAAACCTAGCTTCACACTTTTTTCTTAAACTCAGACAAATGGAAACAATATCATTAAAAAAAACTTGTGTTGCGTGGGAATAAATGTGTGATAATTGTGACTTGGAGAGTATAAAAACACGAGTGGTGAGGTTGCAGATTCAAATTGAATAATTTAATAAATAGGCTTATAATAATTTAAGCTTCAGCAATTGATATTTTCATATTAATGATAGGTCAAATGACTAAGTGTATTATATAGGGAGCCTCTCTTAGTGATGAACCCACATGCAATTATCGCCAAACTCTGTAGTTATCCATCTTCACAGTCATTGTTTTGTTGTTCTGGCTCACTGCTCTGCTGTTCAGCCTTGCTGCTCTCATCAACTTCATTTCCAATGCTAATGTTACTCCACATCTGCTGTGAACAGTTTTCTAACTTGCATCATCTTGTATCTATCTTTTTAAGTCGATAAAATGTCAATGTTTACTTCTTGTTCTGCTGCCCCAAAGTGCTCAAAAAAGTAAATGTTGCCTAAATAACAGTATACTGTATAATGAGTTAATAACCCCTCTATCCAGAGTTAGTGTAGACTGAATAAGTCAGCTGTAGCAAATCTAACGCCTGTCTCAGTCCAAATGAATATTTCAGCACAAAAGACTGACTTCCACATATATTAACCAATAGTGCTGGACCTGTGCCCAGGGTCATGGAAGAGCGCGGGCTGCCCGCAGTCTCAGAGGACTGGGGGAGGTTTTGCAGAGGGAGCGGGTGTGTGATGGGTCTGCCTGGGTCAGTCTGTCCCTCTCCGACTGGGGCCTCAGCTGGCCCTCCAGAGTATGGTTCTTACCCATGCATTATACATCACCATGGTCCCATCTGCCCTCTCAACCCTTCCTCTGACTCTGCCAGGCCTGTCTAATAGGCCCTGTTCAGCTAAGGGCCAGTCAGATACGCTGCCGTGTGCCACAATGGTGATGGCTTATTGTGGCCCAGCTCAATCCCAGAGTGTGACAAATGACAATGGAAATTGGGTAATTTGGTTCAAAGCGAGTTTTGTCTTCATCCGCTGTTAGAAAGAGCCAGATTGTTTCCTGGGTTTTCACTCTGCTGTCAAAACATCCACCAGTATTTTCAAAATACTAGAATTAGCTCCCCCAAGTTCACGGCTTCAGTTCGTGTTTGGATCTGAAAATGATTCTTCCACATCAAAGGCAGAGAGCTTGAACTTGAGGTCATTTGTTTCGAAGTCTCTGTCATTTTCACATTTCAGATTAGTTTATTTCTTTTTTCTATTTGCCATTGCTGAAAGTTATAATTGCCCGATCTCGGTGAATATTATTTGCAGAGATGGTGCTCCCACAGACAAGGTCAGGCCCCTGTCATTTTCAACGCTGGCTGCGGTCAAGAGTATTTCACTTAATGAAATTCCCCTGGGATATCTAGTTCATTGAGTGGATAGTATCCAGAAGGAATATGTAAAATTATGTCTGTTACTCTTTATCTGCTACTTGCGATCAGTTTTTTTTTTTTTTTTGGGACACACAAAAAGGAATAGTCAGTGCGAGATGCATCATAGTACTCGTGCAGCATGAAGACTTGTATGCTGAGCAGATTGGAAATGAAGGCTTATCTTGTAAGGAATAAATTGAAAACCATTTCATTATAAGAATGCAGTTCTGAATGTTGCCTGCAGAGAAAAGAGCTCTATCATAGTGAAACAGTAATGGTTATAGAAATTGTCATGAATCTGTAGAAATTCATGTCACGTAAGACACTGTATCCTTTGCTTCTACTTGAAATCAGATAGTCATTGTAGGAACTCAGGCATATAACAGCTATTATTTATTTTCACTTTGTCACTATGCAGTTCAGTGTTTGGACACAGAATGTTTTCCGAAAGAGATTTACTGAACTTAAAAGTTTACACAAAATTAGACATATTACAAAAAATAAATAAAATCTGATTTCAGCATCTATATTGCCTCATAAAAAAATCTTTTTTGAGCGGGTGGGCTCTAATTAGCTCAGGTGAAAAATGCCAAAAAGAACAGAAGGACAAAGAGGGGAACATCAGTGGTGAGCTTTGATCATGGCTGATGTGGGCTTACTGCCTTCACTATGAATCTTTCACTCAATGTTCCTCGTGTGTTACCAGCCATTTAGACCAAAAACACCTCTGTGTAAAAAGAAAAGAAAATGGCAAGAAGCTGCATTGGTGAAAAATGATCTCAGGAAGAGGATTTGAGTCATAGATCCATGAGTTTGAACAAGTGTCATGGTCCCGAGTTTAAATTTTGTCATTTCTTGTTTTATGTTCAAAGTTCCTTTCAGTGCGCACCTGTGCATTACTTGTTAATTG
The DNA here is from genome assembly GCA_900302685.1 of Spondyliosoma cantharus. Classification (NCBI taxonomy): domain Eukaryota; kingdom Metazoa; phylum Chordata; class Actinopteri; order Spariformes; family Sparidae; genus Spondyliosoma; species Spondyliosoma cantharus. Next base: position 16,794 of record OMLP01017568.1, on the reverse strand, counting down.
GCCTTGTTTTTACATCTGTGTTTTTCTTTCACTCTTTGTCAACTTCTCTGCATTTCCTTTGTCTGCTCCCCTGTCTTGTTTTCGCCTCATATCTTCCTGGCATTTGCTGCCTGTGTTCCTGGTGTTTTCCAAACTTTTTTATTTCTTGCCTTTTGTTTTTGCATTCAGCTTGGTCATTAATTCTCGATTTGTGTTATCTCAACCTGCCTGCCTTGGTGTCTTGCATTTGCAAAGACTTAACAAAAAGTTGCCATTCAGTAATCATTATATCTCTGTCACAGCAAATTCACAGCAAATTCACAGCAGAATTCCCCCTTTTACATTCCAAAGTCCATGTCATGTACGTCTTTTGCTGGGGCTGCAAAAGCACCCCTCCAGGTCCAACACAGTGATCTCATTGAAATGAATGAGGGCAGTGCCCTTTTTCTGTTTCAGAACAGCTTTAAACATTGCTGATCTGACACTTAAAAACTATGAGTTTATTTAAGGCACACTTTTTGCATGATGGGAAACCTACATTAACCACCATCACCAGTTTAAAGTCAGCCCACATACATTCAAAAAGACTTCGACTTGTTTGAAAGACATAATACTTCTAATTATCCTACTGCACTGTCTGAATATTTTCTGTTGCCTGACATGCTTGGTAATTAGTTCTGTCAGCTTGGGACCAAATACACACTTTCTGCAGTTTGCATCATGTCATGAGAGCAAAAGATGTGACCGTCTAACATTGCAAAGGTCTCAGCACCAGTGGTGGAATTGCCGTTAACTGTGCCAAAAGACAACAATTATAGAATAATTAGACAAAGTTCACATACTGTGTCAAAGATACATAGATAAACATGATGGATGGATCTGATTTTCTGGGGCCAAAAATTATATTGCCCACTGATAGATTTTCGTTGATATATCAGCAAAGGCACCTTTGATCAGTTTATAAGCACTGACAAATGTATTTCTCAGCAAACTATCTCCACAGTTCCTTAATATCCAAATGTATGGATTTATTATATTGTATACCCATAGTTACGTTGTCTGTTGTGTTCTTTCTGCAGTTCTTTGTTCATTTTGGCTAGTTGTACGAGTCATGTTTTGGGTATTTGTAAGTGTGTTTGCACATAGTGCATAGTTTTGCTATCATCCCTGAAAATCCAGAGTCAGTTCTTGCCCAGAGTAGAGGTCTGTGGGGACACATAGGGTCTTTCTACTCACCTTACTTCTAAAGAGCCATTAAGGGGAATAAATAAGGATGTGCTTCAAGCTAGCTCTCTGCAATGAAAACCGAAAATGACTAGTCTATTGATCTGGGAGATGTGCTTACCAGAGCAAGAGAGCTGATGATTGTGCGAGCTCTACTCTTTACCAGCTTTAACCCTTTCCATCAGAGGTCAGAGTCTGGCTCTAGCAAAGACATACCCAAGCTGTGGAAATAGCAAAGCAACACGGTTGATAGTCTGCATTGATCCAGAATGCAATGCCTTGGAGATTCTGCGACGACCAACCCTCTAAGCTGGTCTCCGAACACAGCTAGAGCAATGACTTACTGTCCTTTCCGGTCTCCGGGGATAGGGGAAAGATAAATGTACATCCTTCAAGGTGAAATGCAAGCTTGAGGTCAGATTCAAGCAAACGGCTAAGTTAAGACATTTAACCCAGAACAAAATGTTTTCAGATCATAGATTAGGCAGCCGCTTGAAACAATGCACTTGTCCTCCCGAAACCAGTTGTGATTGATTTTGGTATTGAGTGAGAAAGCTAAAAGCTAATAATAAGATCTAGTTTATCCACTTCAGTGCGAGATACAAAGTGGCTTGTAGACGACCTTGTTTACAGGCAAAATACTGTCTGAAACCTTTAACTTTTGATATAGATTCATCGTTATCAGACACATCCTCTGTATTTCTTTTAGGCTGTGGATGTATATGAACGGAGTATTATATGCTATTAGAGCCCCTTAGACTTTCAAACAATGCATTTATTGTTGTGTCTAATGACCCAGAGTATGACACTCAAGGGAAATTCAATCAGCTCAATAGCTAATGCATTCAGATGTTGAATAGAAATATCTGCATAACTGGCCAAGTCATACAGGGGTTGCTAGGCAACCTGGCTTGTCTTACAGAAACTGTCACAGACAGTCACGTTCATGGTTGAATCTGTGTTTTGTAACTCTTTTTTTCCATCAGCTTTTTTTTTCTCACCTCATCATGGAAGAAAGAAACCTTTATCTGAAGCGTATCTGTGTGTGCTCTGGCAATGCTTAACTATTGTTTTTGTTTTATTAATTTGTTTTTATAGATATTCTTTGCCCTGTGCCAGCTCACCTGGAGCAACTTGAAGCATGTTATGGTTATACTGAGAGGATCACAAACGAAGAACAGGGTGTCAGGCACAGGGTGATTGAGTTAGTAGCCTGCTGTTCACAGTGGTTTAGTGATCTCTCTCTTCATGTGGAGTAAACTCAGGCAGACACTACACTCTCCTGATCTAACTTGCTCACCCATTGATGCAGTGGAAACCACAGGGAATGGGACTGCTGGTTCAGGTGTGTATTTGTATGAAGACGTGCACATGATGCTTTCCATTACTATGGAAACAGACGATCAAAAGGTTATTTTGATGGCACAAACAGGAGACATAGGTGTTGATAGGTAATATCCCAAGCTTGTTTATATGTTGCCTCCTCTTGCTCTGTCTTTTTGCTCCGTTTCCTCCTTGTGTTAGTTCTCTATGTATTACTGCGCAGGAGCAGCTATCTCCCAAGATCAAAGGCTTTGCCCTCAATTTCAGAATGGGGTTTCAGAGCTATATTCTGCCGCCTCTGACGCAGATGTGTGCTGTGCCCATAGCTACGCTGTTTAGAGGAGGTAAACTCATGACCTGCGTTTGACTCTAGGTGAAATCATTTTCACCTTAAATCATTAGTCTCATATATGTGTATGTGTGCAAACATGTATGGTGTCACCTCTGCGTCCGTTTGTGCCCCACAGATGACCCCTCTGACCTTTTCTTTGTCTTTGTACAGCCAAAAATTAACTTTGACTTTGCATCTGACTGTTAAGTGCAGCGCAGTATCCCTGGTAACAGCTGGTCGTGTGTATCAAGGTTGCAAGACTTTAGAAGGTAAGTCAAGCTAATGACTATAGGAGGTGGTGTGATTGCAAAGTTTGAATTCTGTGTCATGAGTGAGGTGGCTCACTGCAGTAACTCTGCCCTCTTTTCTTGACCTCACACAGTGGGAGTCATGTTTCGCACAGCGCACATTGTTGGCCTGAATATTAGATGATGCTTATGACAAGACAACTCCACTCTTTTGCAATACATGTTTGGGAAAATACTTTTTAAAGTTGTTGTTTTCAATGTTAATGGATTTCCACAAACTTGGATGGATCTCAGCCCAGAAAAGACCCCGTGAATTTTTCGTGTGGATCTGAGATCTGGATCTGAATAAAAGGGACAGTCCAGGATTTAACAATCTGATATAGGGTTTTGACATATTTGTTAATTTCTGAGGGCATAATACAATATCTTGATGAAAAAAATCAGACGTATTCAGGTGTCTGGTGTCTATGAGAAAGTACAAAGGCAGACTGTTGGGAGCCACAGTTCCCATGAATTAGGAGCTTAGAGGAATGTAAGCTATAGTGCAGGAGTTGGAGTCAGTGAGTTTGCGATGGGCTAAAACTTAAGACCTTTTTTAGCAGTTTTTTTTTCATAGTGTACCCGTGGATACAGGCACCTACTACAGGATTATTTTTATTCTGAAGGATTATTAAGTGTCTATTTCTAAGATTTTACATGATCTATAAGTGGATTTATGGACATTTATTTGTGATGGACCTCAGAGAAAATGATACCCTCAGAAAGTTTAAGTTAAACACATTCACCTTAAATCTAAAATCATGTGTATCATGTCTGTGTGTTATGATTTGACAGAGCTATGACTCGGAGGAGAACAAATTTTGTGTCAGTCTTCGGCAATCAGATAAGGTTTTTAAAGTACTGACTTTGTGAGCTTTGTGTCACAGCCTGTGCTGCTGCTGCTTCAGCTGCTGACTGTGTTGCTAAGCTGGCAAAATGTGGGCCAAAACACAATAATTAAATTCCAGTTGTTTTTAAAGCACCGCCATGCACATTTCCCTTTCATCTCACGCAGTAACTTCGCCTCATGTCCCTCCCTGCTGAGGCATATACTCTGAAAACCTCTGTTGTAATGATAGAACAGAAATCAATACAAATTCTTATCTTAAAACTATATTCATCAATCATTCCTTATTCAGGGCCACTGGGGGCCATTGTTGCCAACTTTGTGACTCTCTAGCTAGATTTTATGAAATTTAAGACCTCTTTTCTCATATTTTTTGTACAAATGTAGAAACTTTTTGATTTTGAAGAGACTTTACCAATTTGTTGGTTGTCTTTACACCAACATGTCTGCACTGTACATCAGTACAGCATGTACCAATGGGGTGACTAGCAATTTATAATTTTGAGCAAGCTTAAGGTATTTTCCATTAGAAAGAGGTTTATGTCACTGCAGTGTCACCAAAAACCTTCACCAACATGCATTGGACAAGAGGCAAGATACATCCGGGACAGGTCACCAGTCTGTCAGGCTAACAAACATAGGCAGACACAACATTCATACTCACATTAACAGCCAGTGTGTGATCACATTTCAGGTCTGAAAGAGAAGAATCAATAAATTCATGATGAACTGTACTCCTTCCATCTGCCGATTTCTGTGGTTGGCCTTGTAATGTTGGATTCATGGACAAATAGATTACCCCTCATATCAGATGTTTCTGCACTTATTTGAAACCACAATAGAAATTGTTTAGCCCGAAGCTGCCCATTTCATGTGAATAGGAGCTCCGCTTTGGACTGTGCTGATTGGAAGATGATAAAATGTTTCTGAAAATGTGGTGAAGGTGAAGAGGAGGATGTCACTGTGCTAAACTCACATCACTTTGGTAAACACAGCTAGGCGAATCAGCAGGAGATGACAAATAGAACAATTCATTCTAGCCTAATCCATGATTTGAAAAGCACGGGTGCTGTCATCAAAGCCCTCTCGTCACTTCGGATTATTCTCTCTTTAATGAGGTTTAAAGAAATCAATAAATAGAGAGTGAACTTAACAATGCTCTGCTCAGCAGTGTTTGGCTTTGTAAGAATCTCTTTTCCAGTGGCTCATCGTGAAAAAATAATTAAAAGTTGTATTATCTTTGGAATCATTAACACGTTGTGCTTGAGCATGAATTGAGGGCAGCCCCTTTCATTTCACCAGTTTTGAAGAATTTATCTGGGTAATGCAGCTGTGGGAACAGCTTATTGGATCTTGTGGAAGCCTTGAGATAAGAATACCCAGTGCAACACTTGGACTTTGGGTTATAATTGTCCTAAATTGATTTAGATTCTATTTTGGGGGGGATTGAGTTTTTCTCCAATACAACCTGTCTTTTGAAACTCCAAATGAGCCTGTGTTGAAGGCAGTCTGGACAACATAGAAAATAAGTGTTTTATCTTCAGTGGCTCAGCTCATGATTACAAAAAATTATCTTATTGGAAATTTTGATAGGTATTATGGTCTTCAGTCATAAAAATATTATAAGAATCTTTCCACTGTGACAACTTAATTGGAATTCCATTTCTTGCTATACATCTATCCATGCATAAACACGGAGTACATCTTTAGAGAATATGGAGAAATCTAATTGAATTACCCCTTGGGAGACCTGAATGTTCATCCAATCACACACAGATCTAAGACATTGTACGACTTATGTCTCCAATGCAGATTCTTCTCAGTTTTTAGGGTCCAAGGTCAAGGGCGGTACACCGAATGTTAATAATCCTTGTGGCTAATCAGCCAACCATCCAAAAAAGAAAATGAAATGAGCAGCTTTAGCTGTTAGAATGCGCTCTAGTATAGTATTACTGCAATAACAGATGCTTCTAATATTTCCTTTCAGCAATTCAGGTGCACATTCATGTTGCATTGTTATGATCATTCTCTCAGAAACATTTAAGAGTGCCTGCTCCCTTGGGAATATATTTGTCTGTCAAGTGTCTCCCTCCCAAATATTATTCAAAAGTAACACTCAAGGGAACAGCAAAAAACTGAGAACCAAAATTGCGTACTTCAAATAGGTAAATGGTGTCCAAACTATTCTCTGCACGTTCTGCCATCTAGCAATTCTGTTAGTATTATGCCTAACGTGGAGTGATATCAGTCTTGTCTTTGATCTTGGGCAGCGATTAAAGGCTGTAAAAGTAGCCAGGATAGATCTCCTCGTGGTTAAATACCAGAGTAAATGGGATTAGGTTTCCGTTTCCCATGAGATCTACTGAGCCGTCCTACAAAGCTGACATACTCGGGATGAACACAGCACTTTTCCCTTGCTCATGCTGCCACTGTGTGTGCATGTCTAAATCTTTTTAATTTCACTGAGGCATTTTCAAAGGACTTACCTGGACAGTAGACTGGGTTTGCATTAAAGTGAGCCTGCCATGGCTTTAATTGATTTCTGAAACGCTGGGCAGAACAATGAATTCACATATTTTATTGAGGGGGTTTAGTGAGGGCTGCTGCTCTGAGCTTCTGATGTTACTACAGGCAAATCGGACACAGCTTGTCTGACCATACTTACCATTTCAGTTCAGTGAGCTTTGTGAATGACCTAAGAGCAAGTTTCATGCAAGAGTGGGATATCCTGTGTTTAATAAATTTGGCACATGGAGGGTAAGAAAATACAATGGACTATACTAAATTCTGACTCAAGAGTATCAAAAATGGACCACAGCAATGATTTAGAATTCCCAAAGGTTATTCGATGACCAAGACATAAAGTGACAGTAAGTCTGTCCTTGGTTCCTTATAAATGTTTGTAAATAATTGGTACTTGATTTCATCATGAACTGGCTAATACAGGAAGTTCAATTCATTTGTCTTTGATTGACATGACATGACACTGAACAGAATTCAAGCAGATTCTGGCTGTACATTCAGACGGGCCAAAACACCATCCAACACCATAGCAGTGTTTATTGCTATATGGATATGTGACTGTATGTTGTGGAGAGAACAAAATGCTTAATCACTACTATAATGTTTATATATGCAAAGTCTGCAGTCTCTCCCATACACACACATAGTGTGTCCCTGTCCCACTCATTTTACTTCTCCAGTTTCTGCTTAAGGGTCATCAGAGCTTGCTGTTTTTCAGTATTTTTTCGCTGACTATGTCTGGGCACGCTTGGGCGTCTTTCAATTTAGCTCTTTCTGATAACTCAGCCTCCTCCAATAGATAAATATTAAATTAGAACAAATGACTCTCACTTTCTCAGCAGGCAATTGTGTCTTCTTCCCCTGAGGCTTTTAGCACCACCTAAACAAGCACTGCTGCTATCTGTAATTAGGAATGGAAAAAAAAAACACACACACCAACACACTGCTAAATGAACACCCTTTGCATTATCGATGGTGACCATCCTGCTGCCTCCCCTGGATAACTGGACATTTTTCACACCAGCTCTGTATATTCATATGGGGTCATACACTGCCAACTGCACCACTTTTCTTTTATTTAATATGTCTGCATTTGTAATTATTCCTTATTAAAGGGGAGGATAGGATTTCCAATGGGGTTTTAACAAAATAAAGCTAGATTTGGCTTGCTGGAATGATTTTACTTTTGCATGATAAGTGTCTCATACATATACACTGAATTACTCTTCTTGCAAATCCTTTTCATGTTTGTTTTTAGCACAGATTCTAGGTTCCAGAGAAGGTTGTAATCCTGTAAGCCTGTTTGAGTGTGTAACATTATTAGTATAACATGATTTGGATGGCAAAAGACAAGTGAGTTTGATTGGGTGTCGCTCCCGGGGGAACACTTTTGGATGAAGGTAATACTGTGTCGCATCTGACTCTCTGGCATAAGTTAATAGATGGTTTGTGTGATAGGGACGCGCTGCCATGCTGGAAGCTGCTGCAGATGGCTCATATCTCTGTGTGTAGCAGGAGCAAGACGACAATGTGGAGCAGTCAGAGCAATATCCTGAAGCGAGTATGCGATTTGCTACATCGCAGTTGTTACAGTAAATCAATCTTTGCAATATTGATACCCCTATCTGTCTGCTTGCCCATCTATTTATCTGGCGTGTTATCGGTCTGTTAATTTGTTTTCCGAATTCTTCTAAGCCACCTTTCTATTTTTTTTTGTTTATTATATACTAAAGATACTCCGTCGTTGTCCTCACTTCAACTTCCTGTTCGGTTTGCAATTAGCAAGCCCCTCCCTCCTCTCTACATCACCACACTACACGACTAAACAATTGATTACTGATAAATGGATTCTCTTAGATGGTTTAAAAAGTGCAATTATAAAATGCTAAAATGAGTTGCTCGATATATTTGTGGGCGACCATCAATAACTCTGGGTCAATTGCCCAAATGAACTATGTGTGTGGGAAACAATGTAAAAACAGAGATTAATGTTGGAATATAGAGCTATTTAACACTTACTTTACACATTTTTTTAATATTCAGCAGCCTTAAGTAGTATTATAATCACTGTACAGTCTGCATGTGAGTTTTTACTGTATAAGCACACATAGTCCTGTTGTAGTAATCTGTGAATCAAGGTTCCCCCAGCTAACATAAATACACTCTGCTGTACTCCTCTTTGTGTATCTTTAAAGCCTCTTTGGTTTGAGAACAGTAATGTGGGATGTGACTGTCATGCTACTGCCTTCACATTGTGTCTGTAGAATTAAAGCTCAGAAAAACGACAGAAGGACACATGGAGCTCACTGATTTGAATGCCTCTGACAGAACATATATTTTTCCCTCTACTGCTGAAGGAAATTACAATTCTTTTAACTCGTAGTCTTTAAGCAAGCCATCTGGGAAGATAAGTGATGTAAGGATTACAGTGTAGAAACACTCACTTTGATCTGGGATTTGACTCTGTGGTAGGACCAAAAGATAAAGAAAAGCGTGCATTCATGGTAGTGTAGGTTTCTTGGATTAAAGCCGAAACTATAGTGTTGCATGTCGGTAGGAGACTGAACGTAAATGTTTCACTGTGCAGAAAACCACGCAGCTTCCTGTTTAACACTGCCATCACCCATGTTATCCTCGTATGGATCATTTTGGCAGGCACTGACAACCAAACTAACTGGGCTTGTCCTGTTTTAGCACTGAATGTTAATATGCAATTTGAAAGAACTAATGCTTGAACTAACGCTGTCATTTTTCTGCGGGTATTCTCTTGTTGGCACATCTGCAATGCACCTGCAAAGCCTCTTTGTCCGACACCATATGGATTTGGAAATAAATAAAATGACTGTTTATCTTTGCTCACAGTATGTTAATTTATATCTCTCCCTCGACTGAGTGTATTTTTTAAGCCTGACAAACCCACAGTGAGAGTGCTCACCTGGAGAGAGCTGGGTAATGTTGCACAGCGCTGCAGAATCTGTCCTCAGCCATTTAGCTGCAGTGTGACCTCTCTGTGAAGAGAACGCCATTCATTATCAAATAAGGGTGAGCTAGAGGTCCCCCGTGGTTTGCGTATGGATATTAATGGGCTGCACTAATTTACATTTCAATTCCAGACACTATATGAGAAATTAGTCATATGCAAATCATAAGCTGGTGAATTGTGGAGGAAAGTGATTGACATTTTCCAATAAATACTGCAAGATGAGTTTAATATGTTTTGTGCTTTAATTATGCGGAGGAAATGGAAATGACCCGAGCTCAGGTAGAATTAGCATGATCTGTTCGAGGCTCTGCTCGGGTCGATTCCTTAGCCTCAACCAGGAGAGAGAGAGAGAGAGAGAGAGAGAGAGAGAGAGAGAGAGAGAGAGAAAGAGAGAGAGAGAGAGAGAGAGAAAGCTGAGTCATTTTTGATTGATGTCGATTCATATTAATGTTGATGGAAAGGTCTGATAACTTCACTATCAGACTGAGCTCCTGCCAAATTAAAAAAAGGTCAAAGTTTTCTACATCTGACTTCCTCCCTGTGTTTGCAGTGCTGCGGCTCTGTTTGAAAAGGTCACTTGTTCACAGTATGTAAACAGCAGTGTTATAATGGGAGAACCTGCTTCTTTTTGATGCATCACACACAGCGTTGTGTTATGTGGTTCAGAAAGGATGAGCCTTTTCGAGATTGTTAGGTCTAAAGCTTTAAAGTAACATTATGAAGTAATTTGTTTAATTTGGCGCACCCCACTGTCATACAAATCCCAGGTTTCTGTAACATTTTTTTTTAGATATAATGTAATGTTATGTGTTAAGTACAAACAAAACAAAACAACTCAGCACGTCATTACAATGTTATGTCTAGAAAACCAATGTCTCGAAGTGACTTCCAAGACCTCCATGGTCAAGCATTTTTTGGCATGCAGCAGTCAAAGATTTAACAGGAGCTGCACACAACTCAGAACAATAATGCTAAACTGACATAATCTGTACCAGAGACAACAACACCTGGCTACAGCATACCACGGGCTTAACCCCTGTCAAATATTAACAAAATCTAGTGAGTTGGTCGTTTTGCCAAAAAGCCAAACATCAAGCAATTGCAACAACACCAGACGTATAACTTAGCACTGCTTAAAACCTCCTCCTTCCGGCAGTTCAAGGCTGCTGTGATAGTGATGTAAACACCAACTCTCTCCGGGAGTGCTCCAATTAGAGTCCCCTAGGCTAGCAGAGATACAGTAACTTGTAGCTACACTATGCAGCAGTAAGGGATTGCTTTCATTTTTTGCCTAAAATATAATCCAGTTTCACCAAAATCAGTGAATGTTGGTGGTGTGTGATGTAGTGCTGTGAAATGTTATGCACTGTGATGCTACCCACTCAAACAAAGTTACATAGCGCAGAAACAATCGATGGGGGTGGCCGAGAAAGAGACACCACTCTCCCTATTACAAGGCATTACCTTAGGCATTTTTCTGCATATGGTTGAGCTATTCAAAATAAATGAATGCAAAACCATGCAAGGACAGTTTACTGCCAATGTGTAACCTCTCAGACAGCAAAACACAACAAAGGTAGAGACCTGTTAGATTGACAATGTAAACAAAAATATATCAGAATCCAAACTGCCAAAAGAGATATGAGAGTGTACTTACTGACAGTCACTCACTTGACATGAACATTATTTATTATTTTCCTTATCGTTCACCTTGAACTATGAGATTCTCACTCAGCATTGTAAGTTATCTCAGCAAATATTCCAAATTCTGATGGAAAAGAAAGAGAGGGACACAGTCAGACGCCACTCTGATGTCAGAATGTGTCACCGTCATGAAATATTCATCATGTTTGCTTCGGGAGTGCGTTAAGTTTAGAATAAGAATAGCTGGAATCTTTCAGCAGCAGACCATTGATCTGGGGTGTATCGCTACTTGAATGACTCATCACAGAAGAGCGTTGCTGAATATTGATCATTCACTTGACTGAGCCCTGCAGAGTACATTTCCCAAGCTGTTCTTTTGGAAAAAGTGAAAAAGGAGAAATGTGTCACACACATTATTGCTTTGTCCTTATTTGAGTTTATTTCATTTGAAATTTACGATGAGAATATTTTGAAATATGTGTTTCACAGTGTTTTTCTACCATGTACTACCTGGCTGTGGACACAAGTATTTCAGAACTGCTCCCTTTCCCCTCTCTCTTTTTCTTCCTCTGTCTCTTTCTCTCTCTCTCTTTCTCAAATAATTACACTTAAGCTATCTTTGATTTCCTCTTCTCTCATCGGGATGCTCCCACGAGTTCCCCTCTGTGGCTGCCTTTGACACATGTAGTAAATAAAAGTGAGAAAGGCCATAAATCATGGTAATTCTTCCTCCAGACCTCTCATCCTGATTGATCACTCGTGTGCCTTTGAGGTCCACCTGTGCATCGTGTCCTACTGATATAAATTGAGTAGAATTATGGGAATGATGTACAATAACAACCTCGTGTACCAGAGTAGGTGTGTAATAGAGGATGTGTGTGCTGGTATAAATGCCTTTTTAAAACAAAATGATGGCCTCTAATTTGTAATTTAGGGACAGATTATGAAATAAAATGCTTGTTTGGTAAATTTGATTATGCTTTGCTTATTTTCTTATTTAGATATTTTGTAGACATAATTGAAATATATCAATCTCATGTTTCATTTGCTTTGGCAGAGACGTCTACTTCCTGTTCCAGTACAAGAGATTTCCCCACGCCCTGGTTTGTTTTGGTCCAATCACAACGGTTCTTTGATAACACAGACTTCATAGACAGATTATGGTTTGAGCATGAGTAGTAGGGTTCTGTTGTATGACGGAGGCGTTGGTAAGTAAGTGTTCACTGATTTCACCTTATATGTTTCTAAATAAATCCAGTTGCAAAATCTTCCAACCTTATTAAATCTATAATCTAATCCAAAAATGTAATCTAAAAGTTTGTTTCGGCTTTTGTAACTAGAGTCCAGTGGCCATCTTAACTTGTGACGACATTATGACAATGCTAATGCAAAAAAGCAGCAGGCTGCGTTTTGTGCTGCTCTTTGTATTAACATAACTAGTTAAGTATGATTCAATGGGAATAGGTGACAAGCTTACACTTGGTTTGTGGTTTGAGCTTTGCATGTGCCACTGTTTTGTTGCTCTCATTGATTGTAGGTCTTTCTGATAATGTCCACAAGCATTTTGGTCTGAGCCTGTCAATAACGCCCCTCGGAAATCCAAAATGAATTTAGAGGTTCCAGACTAATCAGCATTTGTAATGGCTTGACTGTCATAAACTCAATTCAAGGCAGATTATTCTGTAAAGAATATTTATCAGAACATTCACTTTATTTTTATAAAAATTGTTTTCAATTGTGTCTTCAACTGGACAAACCTCTGGCCTGAAGTGTCCTTAAGTCAGACACGGTATTCCTGTGGATGAGGGGCCAAGCACAAAGAAATCAATAAAACATCACGCCAGATTAGCTTAAATGACATGATCCTCAGATGCTGCAGTTTTCAGATGTCCCCTGTGCTTTTCACACTTGACTCTTGACATTGATGGAGAGACACATCCAGACACCCACACGCTCAGCTGAATGACTGACATGTTAATATTTACTCACCTTGCGCCTCTGCTTAATTCACTTCTTTAAAACCCCACTTTTTTCCATTATAATTGACTTCACAGGGGGCCTGACTGTGCTCATTGAGTTAGAAAATCATATTTTGATACACAGCTAGCAAACTAATCCCAATCATGCAGAACTCTGGACCAGACTGGTAACAGCTGCAAGGCATCCTCAAACGCTGGGGCTTCATCTCCCTATTGGCAAAACTCGGATTAGTCTCTTCGAGATTTTTTTTTATTATTATTATACTTTTGAGCTCATCTCTCGCCACTTGATTAATGCAGCCATTTCCTTCATTTACTTTCCAAACCCAGCTGTAGAGTACTGGGGATGTTGAGTTTTTTGCTGCTATGTCAGCTCGGGGTCAAGCAGAGTTGACCTCTTATCTAGCTCTGGATAGTGAGGAGGACCTACCTTATTGATTAGGATATGTAGCATTTAGCATAATAGATAACATTTACAGGCAGACCTGGCAAGAGACAAAAAAACGTGGACATGAATCTTTTTGTTACCATTTTCCCAAGCTCACACCTGGTGTGAAAGTTATTGCTGTGTTTTGTTTGTACAAAAGAGAAACACTCACAAACTTTTGATTGATTGCGTGACACAGTATCCATGATGGCGCTATATGCCACCTTCTGTGAGCGTATGAGTTAGTGTCTTGTCGTAATGCAATACTGCCTTCTAACAAGGTGCTTCTCTTGTATGATAAGGTCAATAAATAAAAGTTTTATCTCATTGAGACCCAAAACAACCCAGTGAAAATAGCAAAAGGTGTTTACATGTGTACAGGATTGTATATGCCGATGGATAAGAAGACTTGGCGTTAAGATATAAAATGTTACATTTCTGCATGCCCAGAAACTAGACCTTTGTTGTATATGTTGTTGAGACTTTCACTTACACTACTCCAAATGTTTCCAACAATGTTCAAACCCAGAGAGAGATCTGTGATTTACTCAAGGTTGCGGTGTGTTTCATTTGATTGCCTGTCACTGTAACTTCCGGGAGAGAATCAGAGAGTGAGAAAGAAAGTCAGCGAATGTGACTAAACATAACATGGATAAAACTTTAATACGTTACCCCGGCCGTGACATTTCTGCCTCGGGAAGATCAAATAGATTTTCATCAGCAATGGTTGGAGACAACAACTCCCATGATTCTACGCTACTTATGTCATTAGTTTTGTTGTTACTGATTACATTAACATACTGTGTGTTTAACCCTCCAACTATATGAATTTCCCAAAACCTTTTGGTAAAACAGGAAACAACAAACCTTTCCTGATTCGCAGTGTGACATAATTTATTAAAAAAAACTATCCAAAATAGATTGCACTTGTGTAATGTAATCTTAACAGTCCACAGCCCAGATATTGTCCAGGGGTTTTATTATATTTATAATAATATATTTTATTTTCCTTAGTTCAACACAAATAATAGAATACATTACAAACGTACAACACCACACAACTTGAAAAGACGGGTTAGCAATAAAACAAACAACAAGTTCATTTTCAACAGTTAAAGCACATGTTAGTTTATACAGTAAAGCCCTTCACTTTGAGGCTGTGACTGATTGTCTTCTTTTGTTGAGTTGTGTCGATGTGGTCTGATTTTCTTATTTTCAGCACACAGAGGAGGAATTCATTAATGTTCCACCTCTGTTCTGTGAAAGTGTTTTTTCTAAAAGAACCAGCTGTCCACGTTTGGCGGTTCTACATACTGTTATCATGATGCCTTTCTTTCCAATTTAGAAGAATTATTCTTTCAATGCATAAACCAACCAAGTCCATTTAACACTCTCATCAATGCTGTTGTTTAACTTATCACTGCAGGGCAGACAGAAACAGTCACCCCAAGGATCTGTGACTTCAGTGACGCCTCTCACACGCAATCACATAAACACTTCACACAATACAGGTGCTGATTTCGGTGTTTCTCTCCCAGCTCAGCTCAGGATATAATCACACAGTGCCAATAGATGCCCACATCCTATTGTTCCCATAATCAGCACTTAGGCTGTTGGCAAGCACTCTACGCTAATTTAATACAGGAGGTAATGAGTTCATTTGCAAAGATCTGCATATTTTGAGAGGTACCATGCAAAAACGCCAGGAGTGATGGAAAATCTGATTCCCTTAGGTGTGTTGGAGGTTTTCTCTCCCCATTCCTGTAACTGATTCCCGTTTCTTCTCAGCAATCAAAATGACAATGGGAGCCTACTTAATTCTGCTGCAAATGAATCAAGTGTAAACATCATTAGGTTTTGGCATGAATTGCATTCATTTTCAAAATTAAGTTTGGTACTTTCCACTTGAGCAACCCATTGGCACTGAGCTGAATCGAGAAATGAATATAGGAAAATAAATTGTTAACCCAACATAATGTTGGTGTTTTCATTTCTGATTAAATTTGCATGCGTCTTTGCATGGTACAGCAGTCATACATTAAGTGATGGTTCTGACTGGTTCTCACATCCAATTCATATTAGGTTTGCAGTTACGGCTCAACACCAAGGATTGCTTTCCCTGGTGTTTAGATATTGAGAAAAATTGATAAGAAAAAGGAGCTAAAAGGGAAAAATGCACAGTTTTTGGTTGAGATGCTGACCACTGCATAGTGTTAGACATTGGTACAATATTAATACAAGTCCAAAGAGCATTAGCTATCAAAATTTAGCTTTTTAATTTTTGCTTTACAACATTTGGGAGGAACTTTCAGAGGTTTTCTTTCAGTTCATGTTACTTTAAAACCCACTGAGTCATCAGCAGCTCCTGCATGTTCACTGCTGTGCTCTGCTTTATAGAAAGGATGTGGGGTAGCAAATGACCAGACTGTAAAAACTCACAGCAAGGAGCAGCCCTTTGACCTCAGAACTTGTATGACACTGTGTCAGGAATCACAATGTAATGCAGTAACAGTAATGTGATGCTGAAATCATAAATGATATGAAGCTGTGGATAACATTGTCAGCTCACCAGCTCAGTAAAAGCCTGTTAGCCTGCTGGATGTTACGGTATCAACAGGGAACGAACCCAAATGCAAGACCTGGAGAGGCAGGTAAGTTGGTAATGAAGTTTATTGAACACACAGAGGATCTAGTGAAGATCACGGAAGTGGATGTATCAGCTGTGGCCGCCTCGTCGGCCGATCTCTGGCACCCAGGTGTAGCCGCGCTTGGCGTAAGTGGTGGATGGCAAGCTGGCCAAAACCACGGATGTTGAACTCATGAAGATGACTGGCGGTGTGAGGAGCCAAGACGGATCGGCGGCGCCGCAGGCTGACGACCCAGAAGTGGGCGAGGGCTGTTTGGCTCCAAGCCAGCAGGAAAACCAAGCAGGCTGGCAGGCTAAACAGGCAGGCAGGTTACACAAACCAAACTGAAGGGAGCAAACAAACGAGAGTCAAGTTAGCTGCACAAACTATACATGAATCAGGTAACACAGGGGAGTCAGAATCTAAGAACCAAGATACCACGGTAGCTGAGAGTACAATCTGATGATCTGCAGGTGAAGCTCTGGTGATTTTATGGAGGTCGTTGAGGAGATGAGAAACACCTGACGCTGTGGCATGTCCCTAGTGTTCAACCATACCTCATCTCCGACCTTGTAGGCAGGTGCAGGAGTCCGCCACCGGTCCGCCAGCCTCTGGTTGTG
>OMLP01017567.1:7608-20351 GCA_900302685.1 Spondyliosoma cantharus | reverse complement strand
GAGAAGCTTGGCAAAAAAAAGGCATAGTTTGATTTCATAGTTTGAAAATGACATTGAAAAGACAAAAAACATGTTTAAAGTGCCCTGTAACATGTTTCACAAATTACAAATTGGAAATATGACTTGGCTACAGCTCGAAAAAAAACATTTCAGTCAAAAGTGTTTTTTTTGCTTTAATCCATGAAAATGCCTGGGGAATGTCCAAGTGGCAAAGAAAACTTATTTAAGAAAACGTAGCCTACAATATTTACATCACAACGCGAATACCGGCCTAAAATTAGGAACCAATTAGCGGGGCGGAATAGGGGACGGCTTTTACCAACACGCACGAAGAAGACGTTGGTTTTGCTGGCGGGAGTTCTCCGAATTAACGTGCGGTAGGCTAAGGCTAGTGAAAGATATGGGAAAGTGTAAATTCAACCAGGATTGGCTACGATTACTGTCGTTCAACATGTGGTTAAGTAGTGTGATGGAAAACCCGTGTGAAGCACTTAGTGCAAAAAAAAAAATTCAACTCGGGACGATGGGGATCAAGGCGCTGCAGTCGCACGAGCGCTCATCGAGGCATATGGACCTGGCAAAGGCCAAACGGCTCCTCCTGCTGCTGCAATCCCCGTGTCGTCTGCAGGTGCTTCGACCTCAGATCTCTGCTCCGCTACCCTGTCTCCTCCACTGTCAGGTGCAGCGGCAGCCTCAGGTGAAATAGGTCGGATTGATCTCCGTCAGACGTTAGTGAGTGAGTGAGTGAGTGAGTGAGTGAGTGCTAACCTGTATGGCATTTTCACTGTCCTGTAAATAAATGCATTTTCCAACATTTTTCTCTCAGAGTTACTGATTTTTGCGAGTTTGGTCGAGAAATTTGCCTCAGAATGGGCATGAAACTCAAATCTTAGTGGTCTTAAAAAGGTCTTAAAAAAGTCTTAAATTTCACTTGTGGAAACTTGTAGGAACCCTGCTAACAGCAAGTGCTGGTTACTTTGTGCATTCCAACTCATTATCCTCCTGATAGCCTGGGACAGTGACATGGCTTCTCTGCTGCTCCTTCATCTCCTGCCACCCACAGCTGGACGGAAGGGGACCAAAATAAGCCCCAGTGATGCAGTGGACAAAATGTTG
Organism: Spondyliosoma cantharus; assembly: GCA_900302685.1. Taxonomy (NCBI): domain Eukaryota; kingdom Metazoa; phylum Chordata; class Actinopteri; order Spariformes; family Sparidae; genus Spondyliosoma; species Spondyliosoma cantharus. The sequence goes on along the minus strand of OMLP01017567.1, from coordinate 19,235 downwards.
CACTTTCACAAGGTATGCATGTCTTTTTTTATCCAATTAGCCAGCTTGGATGAACACCTTCGGAGGAGAGATGGTAGACAACCATACATCCTTGCTGTTGGTCGAACCAGGAACAGGATTGATACTTTCAACATTGTTGTGGACAAACAGCTCGTCCCCTGCCAAGTCAGTAACTCGTTGGGTGCATTTGACGAACTGTTTAAATCCCACTACGTGTTCAACCTGTCATATGATGAGTACCTGGGCCAGCTCTTCACCTTCGTGCAAACAACAGTTTTCAATATTGATGTCGCAACAACAAATGAGTCTCCCAGAGTTCATGAGTTTCGTGCTAAAGTCTTCAACTAAAGTACTTAAATGTTTAAGTGTTTCATTTGTCAAGCTGTGCATGTTCCCTGCCAGTCCTTGATCTCTCATCTAAGACTTGATCACAGTTTTTATCCTAGCACCAGGTTTAAGTTAGTTTGTGCACAAGATCGTGGTAGGCATCAGTTTTTTGAAACATATTCAGGTTTCAAAAAACATTTAATTAGTTCTCATGAGAAGGATTCTTGTCAAAGTGGAGATGCAGCAAGGCCAGAGTTATTTCAAACTAATTTCCACATGCTCCAAGATACCTCAGAAGTTGCTGGAACAAGTGTCATGCAGAACCCAGAGTCTGGGTGTTTTGAGGACAATGGATCAGGTCAAAGGAACAAAGAAAATACAGAAAATATTTGTGCTTCAATTATTGCTAAACTACAAGGAAGTGGCATAGCAAATTGTGTTGTTTCATCAGTTGTTGGATGTGCCTAAAGATAACGCTGTAAGAGCTACATTGGAAAAACATTTGGAGACTTTTGAAAACCCATTTGTTAACTTCAATACTGAAAGTAAAAGATTGAATTATTTCAACAAGAAATGGGGTGTTGTGGAGCCAGTAGAAAAATTTCCGGGAATTCGATTTGATACAAGGCGAAATAAACAAACAGGTACTTATGATCAAGTCCCAGTGAACAATACATTTGATTACATACCAATTTTGGAAATGATAAAATTCATGTGCCAAAATGCTGATATTTGTAAACTGCCTGGGGAAACTTGTATATCAAGACCTGACAGATATGGCTTTGATCCTATTCTAGAGCCACTGATTAATGACATCAAAACACTTGAAAGTTGCTGCCTTGATTTGCCTTTTTCTGCTGAAAAGGTCCATGGCACTATATGTCAGATAACTGGGGACAACTTAGGGATGCACGCAATTCTGGGATTTACAGAATCTTTCAGTGGACGTTATTTTTGTCGTTTATGCTTGATAGAAAAAGACGATGCCCAGAATGTTTACAATGAGGATGACCCCAAGATAATCTTGCGTGGAAAGGAACTTTTTGAAATGCACTGCAATGAGTTGCGGTCAGACCCACAGAAGTTTTCCATCTTAGGTTTAAAAAAAACAACTTGACTTTTAACAGCCTACAGTTCTTTCATGTTTGTCATAATTTTTCTTTGGACATTATGCATGACATTCTTGAAGGGGTGGCTGAGTATGAGCTGAAGTTACAGTTGGAATATCTCTCAGAAAATATTTTGTCGAAGGCTGATCTGTTGTCTAGAATTTATGGGCAAAAATTGCAGGATTAACTTGGGCAGTAGTGGCAATAATATAGGGCTCAATTCCATTCAGACTCTTTGTCTTGTAAGAAACATTCCTCTGCTTTTTGGTGACATTGTGCCAGAAGGAAACCAAAACTGTTTTTTGCTGCTGCTTCTACTGCAGATAATTAACATTATATTTTCTCCGTCTGTTACACTTGGCATGACTGTACTTTTTAAGCATTTGATAATGGAACATCATGAGTTGTTCAAGGAGCTGTATCCCGATAGAAACCTGATCCCGAAACATCACTTTATGATGCACTATCCATCTTATATCCGAAAAATTGGACCACTAATACATATGTGGAGCATGAGATTTGAGGCAAAATACAGAATTTTCAAAAACACTCTTAAAAACTTCAAAAACATCACAAAATCTCTTGCAAAAAATCATCAAATGTCTATTGCATGTCATTGGGAGACATCACATTCAAAATGTATTGAGTATGGACCTATGAAATCTAGTAATGTGGACAATGAGGACTATAGTGATGTGTTGGCTCGAGCTTTGCATGTCGAGTCTGTAACGCAAGACATTCATGCAACTAACTGGGTTACAATCAGTGGGACAGAGTACAGGGCAGGATTAATAATTTGCAATGAGATTGAACATGAAATGCCTGTGTTTTGTAGAATAGAAAAAATAATTGTTGTTGACACTGTTGTGTGACACACATCTGCTTCCTTGTGAACAAGCTTGTGGTTGACCATTTCAATTAACATTGTCATGCTTACAAAGTATTTGAAAGTAATGACAAAGATGTTGTTAAAGCAGACTGTCTTGTGATTTATAAACCCTTTAATTTACAAAGTGCTTATGGTGGAGATGAGAGCCAATATATTGTGCCATTATTTTCTTTGTAAATGTTGTGCCTAATCTTATTATTGTGCTAATTCCTATGGTGCTGGGAAGTTATTTATTTTTTGAATAAAAAAGATGATTTGTTTGTTTGAATGATGCCTTGCAGGTGACTACAAGAATTTTCAGATTTGGTGACTTGTATGTTAGGATAGTAAACACACAATTACTCTTTTAATATATCGTAAAACAAAACAATGAATGTAAATTAACACATTAGCGAAAGGAAATAACACAATTTTAGTGTTAAAAATACACTTTAGTGTGTCATAAAATAACACTGTGTATGTTAGAAATTAACACTCACAGTGAAAGGGAATAACACAATTTTGGTGTAAAAAATACACTTTAATGTGTCATAAAAATAACACTGTGTATGTTAAAAATTAACACTCAGTGAAAGGGAATAACACAATTTCGAGTTAAAAGTGCACTTATGTGGTGTCATAAAACAACACCAAGGGTGTAAAATATTTAACACTATTAAAGTGTTAAAATATTAACACTGTTCAAAGTGTAATTTTAACTCAGAATCGGTGAGAATTATATAAACTCGGAAAAAGTGTTAAATTTAACACTGTGAGTTGAATTAACACTCACGATTTTGTTGTGTACTTCAGTGGATCTCTGACAAACCTCCTAAGCTCTCACAGTGATTACAGGGTACAATGGAACTTATTCCCCTGGAAGCAATGACTTACTGGCTTAAGGATAAACCTCTGTTATTTTATAAATCTTGGAACCCCTTTTTGAATTATATCAGTATGGAGAGTGCACAGACTCTACAGAAGGGCCTATGGACTTATCTGGTCAGACATCCCTAGAACAAAACACACTTGAGTTTTGGTATCAACCAAACACCATATAGTAACACTGTAATGCCTGTAAGTTTAAAATGCTTCAAAACTACTATTACTGCTGCTTTCTGCCGTAATTTAGCAAAATATTCCAGCTCACGTGTGCCTTTAATTAGTCACTCTCATTGGTGTAGACTGATGAGGAGAAAAGCAGAGATCAAATTATGACACCTGATCTAAGGTCATCTAAGATAAGAACTAGGGCTTGGGACATTTATACTGGACTTCACCTGAAGACGACCATCTGTGGCTGAAATAATCACATCAGTCAGATCCACATCAAATAAATGACAGAAGTGGGCTTAGTGTTTTTACCTTTTTATTTATTTATTTATTTCATTTTGACTTTCACTTTTCCAATGAACACTTTTGTACTTGAACTACGTATTTTGATCACTTTTTATATAGGCACTCTTTTGTCATATTCCTGTTTTTTTGCTGTTTCTGTTTCCTGTTTTATTTTGGAATTGTGCCCTTGTGTGTCGCATGTTGCTTTTCAGTTCCTCAATTCTGGGCCTGCATCCTTCCAAGGACCCGGCCTTTGCGGTCTTCCAAGGCGAGTCCTTCAGAGAGACCGCATCAGTTGTGACGCAATGGGAGTTGAAATGCGGCCTCCAAAGGATGCAGACCCTGAATTGAGACACAGCAAGTGTTTTTCCGTTCCTTCCCTCACTTGTCCTTTTCATTCCACCTGTTCCTCATTCCCCTTGTTAGTGTGTGTATAAAGTCTTTTTTCTCCCTCATGTCTTTGTCAGTTCATTCTGTCTTCTTCTGTCTTCCTCCGTGTTCCTCTGTGTTCGTCCGTGGTCACCTGTGTCGCTACCCTGTCTTTCCCAGCCATGTCTCCTCCAGTTTCTCCTAATGTCTTGCCCTGGTATGTTTCTGGTTTTTGTTCCTCTTGTTTCTCATTGATTGATCCACATTGATTTGATTTGATTTCTCGTTTATTTTCTGGGTTACGAGTGCAATAGACTGCACCAAAAGACAGACAGGTGCCTGAGACAACAGCTGTGTTTAATGGACTCATCATGTCAGAACAAGTCATTGGCTGCAACCAAATGTCCCAATTTTACCACTCTTGGGGATGTGCAGAATTTGTGTGCACGTTCCAGTCAAGAGTCTAGAGGACTGTCCAAACTGAAAGTGGAAATTTGGATTTATCCTTACACTAATGTGTAACATCTTTCAGAGATCCCACTTAATATTGTTTCAAGGTATTAATTTTGTTTACTGTATGCACTATAATACTAGCTAAATGTTTAAACTCGGAAAAGCTAACATCACTTTACAAAGGTTTGCCAGAGGCCCAGAGCCCTTTCTTGCTATATGCCGCCTATGCGGGTGCATAGAGCCCCTGCACCACTAGGGGGCCCCCCTCAAGTTGCAAGTCCAGTCTCAATATCTGAGGAGTGACCCAACGGAAAAGGTGTGAAAAGAACCTGGCACCTGGCCCGCTGATTGGTCAGATCTACTCTCTACCGATTGATCAGATCTGGTGTCTACCACGCCATGTTGCTATGACAACCAGTATTACTAAGCAAGGAGAGGCAAGGCCAGGTGTGCTGAGCCACCGGTACTGGTCATTTACGGCATGGCATCAAAACGAACCTATTCATATGGTTCAGAAAAAAGAGAAAAGAAAAACTAGATGAAGAAAAATGCTCACAGGACAAAGGTAAGGTTTGTTTTCATGATGTAGGTGGAGGGGGAGCTAATGCCGAATCTTTAGCTAGCTTAAGTGTTTGCTTTAGGAAAGTGCTAAAATAATATTTATACCATGGTCTGGGGGAATACTCGATTCTGATTGGCTGCAGGGTGTCCATTAACCCCTGATATATGGACACCTACTAAGTAGTTCCAGTCAAATTGTCTGTTCACCGCTCTAAATTAATGCGCTAGTTGGCGTATCAGCCTGTCAACACTGAGTGCAGTCCGTCAGTCCTTCAATGCCTCTGAACACCACAGGATGGCGACTGTAACACACAAGCTGCAGAAAGTACACTTCCCCTTTAAACTTACTGATACTTTGTATCACATAAGCGAATAATCTCACATCCCGTTCGCTGTTCAACTCTCTACTTCAGGCTGTGGCCACAGTAACATTACAGACGGCCGATCATTTGTTCGTGAAAATCTTGATATTGATTTGGGGACAATGACATGACTGGTTAGCTAGCTAGTCTTGTTGTTAAACATACTGTCAAATTATATTTACTGTTTGTCAACTGTACGCAATTTTATTGACTTTGAATCTTGCCAGCCTAGCGTTAGCTTTCTGGCTCATCGCTGAGCTAGAATATCTCCCGTTGCCAAGTCGTATCGAAGGTCCATCCTATTTACTGGAGGAGTCAACAATGTTTCAGTTGCATAGGAACCTTACGGGAGGGTAATGATTGTTCCAGGTATTAGTCAAACCCTCAGGCGTTACCAGGGAAACTAAGTTATGGCTTGTGAAAAACTTTATATTTTGATTGAAAAACGCTTGAAAATATAAATTAATGGTCTTAATTTCTTTTCATTGGCAAGTGACCATGGTATAAGCGGGATAATGCCAGACGAGGTGTCCATTATCAGGAGTTAATGGACACCCTGCAGCCAATCAGAATCGAGTTAACCGTTAACTCCTGATCATGGACACCTCGTCTGGCATTATCCCTTACGTATATGTCACATGTGAATGCCATAAGACTGATTGACTGAGGTGAAACCCATTCTGCCGAATTATAGCACGTGCAATTCATTTGGAAGGGAGGGTGTGTTGTTAGGAGATGTCTGTCATGTCTGCTATATCCTCGTCCAGTGGGAGCTGTTGTAGTCAGACCTAATCAGACCTCCTCTTATGTTAGATGTTTGACATGTAACATTACTTTAGGATTATTTCAGTTTATAGGTCTCTAATGTAAAGTGTGCTAAACTACTCTAATGCATATTAGGCCTGTTGTGGATTATAATGGACTATTGTGGCAGTGGATTATTGCTCTGAGTGGATTATTGTTAACTCTACTGAGTTAGTTTCTTTCTTTACCACATTTATTAGAATATTTATTGTGACAATATAATTTGAACAAATTTGCCTATATTCCTACAGTTTAGTTATGTTTTTGATGTATTTCTTTGTCAAATTAAAGTCAATTTAAAGTAAACTATACTGTATATGACTGTTAGTTCTGCCCACAGAATATAGGTTAAAACCATACCATATCAGTTAGGCACGAGTAGTCCACTTTGTAATACCCTGTGAAATACACACACAAATATTCCTTCAATATGACATAGTGCTCATCAGTCATTTATCTTTGTTTATTACTCTAACAAGTACAATGTGTTGAAAACTGATTTAAAGGATTTAAAGGGACACTGCACTGTATATCGCAAAGTTAAAAATAAAAACAGATTATGAATTTCTGCATTAGTTAACATAACTCAATTATTTAATATGAATATTTGCTTAGTATCTATTTTGTTTGGTAACCTGAGGAGTTTTGTCTTTGCAGGAGTAATTCTAAAATATTTTGGAGCCGCGGACTAGTGGTCTGGTGGTCACAGAGATGGGAAGGCAAGCTCTCCACTGTGGCAATTCAAAATGAATCAAGAAAAAAAATAAAGCATTGTACATTATGGAGCTAGACAGTTTTTTCAAGTCAATCACATGAGGATACTCGCAATTATCTCAATTCACAATGATCATGATAACAAAATAATCAGGATAATGGAAATCCATTATGATCAACTTGTCCTGAGCATCAATCTGCGAGTGAACCTAAAACTGTCCCATCCCTAAACGCTTTGAAAACATTTTGTTTGTTGCGTAGAGAGAGGCACTTCCATTTTATCCTGATTTCTCTGTAGCACTGCTGTACCCAAGAGTCACTAGACATCATTGTCAAGTGTGTGTTTATGCCTGTGTGTCTGGTTGTGCATGTGTGTGTGTTTGTGTGTGTGAGTCACTGTAATACCAGAAGGGTTTTCCACATGAAAAGGGACTTAGTGACCTCATCCCTTGGTGATATTCCAGTCACGTGGCACTACAACAGGCAGCCAGATTCATGCTTACACAGACATGCAGGAGATAGACAGAGAGACAAACATCCCTTCACACACACACACACACACACACACACAGACACACACACACACACACACACACGAGAGGGACACAAGTAGGACAAAATACAAATATGCAGATGTTAATACATGAGCATTAGCAATGAAATATAATCACAACGGTATGTGAACACATGTATATTCATTCATATGGGCACTGCACTGCACATGGACATTAAAAAACACACATACATAAATGTACTAAAGTATGTTTTCACAAACACCTAAAAATTAACATATGCAGGAATACATGTTTAATTGAATATGCAAATGTATGTATTACCGTCTACACAATAGTGCATATGTATATTATTCACAGATAAAAAACAAGCACATGTGAAACAGAAAAAATATATTGCATGTGTGCATAAATAGCGTTGAGAGGAACACGAAGTTGCAACACAGAAGGGGGACATACAGCTTTACACGACTGTATACACACACAGTTGCACGGACACAAACACATATCATTCTGAATGTAGCCAGAACCACAGATGTAAAATGGCTGCAGGAAAATTTCCTCTGAAAGTGACTCTGCAGAGCATCCCAGAAACTTCCAAGTCTGTACACTCTCCTCCTAAAGCCATTTATCTGATTCAGTTTGTGTGTGTGTATGGAAGGAGTCCCGACATACACCGATCAGGCATAACATTATGAACACCTGCCTAATATTGTGTTGGTCCCCCTTTTGCTGCGAAGACAGCCCCAACCTATCCAGCTCCCTGACTCCACTAGACCGCTGAAGGTGTGCTGTGGTATCTGGCACCAAGATGTCAGCAGCAGATCTTTTAAAGGTCCCATATTATACTGCTTTTCATCAATTTCACACAGCTGTCAGAGGTCCAACAACACTGTATTCGATAAGCATTGCCCCAAACCCATCCATGGTCCTGAATTTCAGCTGTCTAAAAGTTGCTCTGCTGAGCTCTGCTGAGCTCTGATGAGAGCAGCTGTTTCTGTGCCTGCACCTTTAAATGCTAATGAGCTCCGTCTGTCAACACCTACTTGGAGAGCCTTGCCCAATGGCCTTGCCTGCTACGCGTCCCTCTCAGGAAGACGATGCTTTTTTAAAAAAAAAAATGTAAATGCTTTATTTAAATGAATAACATTACATGAGCGATGACAAACTCACATAAAAAACATAAAGTAAATTCACATCTCCTCTGAAGATCCAAATTGAAGGATTCTTACGGTTATGTATATCACTTTTCTAAAGTAAACATACAACAGATATAAAAATGAAAGAAAGAATGAGAGGGGCAGGAAGACAGTGCCATCACGCTAGCGGTAGCATGCGCTAATGTTATGATGGATCTATATATATGTATCGCGGAGATGCTTTAGTTCAAACATACCAGTTTGACCCAGAATCGGACCCAGAAGGAGAGGCTCCTGAAGAAACACAGACTCTGTGGCTGCAGCAGGACGTTTCAGAATGGTTAGTGTGTCTGAATAATGTTAGTTTGTTCATATGTGTTGCTACAGTTACTACCATGTAGCTAATGGCTAACAGCTAGCGAAAGCTTTGTTTGTCTCCAACACAGTCTCCAAACTCTTGGACACTGTTTGCATCGTCTCTGTCTCCAGTCTGCACATGTGCCTATGAAATTGACTCCTTTCGTTACGTAACGAAAGGAGCTGAATCTGAACAGCCTGTAGGAGCGCCGTTTTACCAGTGGGTGGGCTACAGAGACCATGCAGGAATCGCTTGTTTTCCTCATTCTGGGAGTTGGCAGGCTCAGGGAGGACCAGTTTATATATGTAGAGACCAGAGAAAATGTGTTTTTCATAATATGGGACCTTTAGGTCCTGTAAATTGCAAGGTGGGGCCTCCATGGATCTGACTTGTTTGTCCAGCACATCCCACAGATGCTCGATTGGATTGAGAACTGGGGAATTTGGAAGTCAAGTCAACACCTCAAACTCGTTGTTGTGCTCTTCAAACCATTCCTGAATCATTTTTGCTTTGTGGCATGGCGCATTATCCTACTGTAAGAGGCCACAGCCATCAGGGAATACTGTTTCCATGAAAGGGTGTACATGGTCTGCAACAATGCTTAGGTAGGTGGTACTTGTCAAAGTAACATCAACATGGATGGCAGAACCCAGCAGAAAATTGCCCAAAGCATCACACTGCCTCCGCCGGCTTGCCTTCGTCAAATAGTGCATCCTGGTGCCATGTGTTTCCCAGATAAGCGATGCACACGTACCCAGCCATCCACGTGAAAACATGATTCATCAGACCAGGCCACCTTCTTCCATTGCTCTGTGGGCCAGTTCTGATGCTCACGTGCCCTTTGTTGGAGCTGGTCTGCAGCTATGCAGCCCCATACGCAACAAACTGCGATGCACTGTGTATTCTGACACCTTTCTATCAGAACCAGCATTAACTTCTTCAGCAATCTGGGCAACAGTAGCTTGTCTGACACGGCCCAGGCTTTGCTTCCCACGTGCATCAATGAGCCTTGTCGTCGGTTCACCACTGTTCCTTCCTTAGATCCCTTTTGATAGATACTGACCACTGCGGCCCGGGAACAGCTGCGGTTTTGGAGATGCTCTGACCCAGTTGTCTAGCCTTCAAAATTTGGGCCTTGTCAAACTTGCTCAAATCCTTACGTACGCTTGCCCATTTTTCCTGCTTCAAACACATCAACTTTGAGGACAACATGTTTAGTTGCAGCCTAATATATCCCACTCACTAACAGGTGCCATGATGAAGAGATAATCAGTAGCCCTTTTCACACAGAGACGGCGCATTATCGCCGCAGTGGTTCAACAATTCTCCGCCGTTGTTTGTTCACACAGAGCCAAGCAGCTCCAGCGTAAAGACGAACCGGTATGTGTTTTACGCCACGGAGCCTAAAGAGGCGTGACGGTACACGTCATGGTGATGACGTCTGTGTGTTTTTTTCAAGGTGTCCTCCTGTTAATCTAGCCATGTACCTGCTGACTGTCTATAATCATATGCTGTTATAATATGTTGTGATTGAGATCCGAACCCACCAAACATCCTGGAAAGTGACAAAGTAAAGTTTTTTGCTCTAAATTACATAATTACCATCAGTAAACAGGACACTTTCTGACTCTGTCATTCAAGGGGAGGGAGGCTGTTTTCTGGGGGAAAGTTCACTGAGGTCTCAGTCGGGAATGCTGACTGTCATGGTGATTTTTTTTTCAACACAAACACTTGGTGAGTTAAAGTTTTTTGCTGGTGACAGACGCTGTTTTTCGGGCAGAAATGTGACAGAGTCGATAGGAGAGGCGGGAAAACAGACACTTCTACATGTATAACTGCTGTATTTTTTTCCCTCATATAAGTAGCCAAAGACAGTTACAGTTATTATGTTTTATTACTTTTATTTGGTCATGTAACGTTGCTTTGTGGGACATTTCTCTTTAATTTGTTGAGTGAAGGACCTGTGTAGTTATCAGACTGTCAGATAGACACGCCCCCGCTCCGCGCTGCCGGCTAATCCATTCACACAGGTTCAGTTTGCCATAGATAGATAGATAGATAGGTAGATAGATAACTTTATTAATCCCCGAGAGGAAATTTGGTCATCATAGCAGCAGGTACATTCAGTGCAAATACAATAAAAATATAAGGGCAAATATAGAGGCAATAAGAAACAATAAAGTACTACGTACAATATGTAACAAAAACAATAGAATAGAACGTACCTAACAATAGAATACTCTATACAATAAAATGCTTAAGTAGTGATGAAATAAAATACAAATCAGATCCCTACTACTATCAATGCCGTGCTTGGCATTACTGTTAAAAATGCACTTCCAATAAAGTGAGTATTGGCAAAACTCATCATTTTTATGTTGAGGCGGCGGGGGTGTTGTCGGCAGCTGCTGAATGTAACTAATAAAGTAACTTGTAATCTAACTTAGTTACTTTAAAAACAAGTAATCTGTAAAGTAACTAAGTTACTTTTAAAGGAATAATCAGTAATCAGATTACTTTTTCAAGGTAACTGAGGCAACACTGTCTGCGGGGCTAAAGCCCGGATGTTTTGCACTCCTTGCGACACCTCTGGAAGCCAGACATAATTTTTCTTCAGGAAACGCACATTGGTGCAAACGAACAGTGCAGACTGAGAGCAAATTGGATTTACCAGGCTATTCAAGCACCTTTTACTCGTAAGGCCAGAGGGGTT
>OMLP01017563.1:0-26277 GCA_900302685.1 Spondyliosoma cantharus | reverse complement strand
GCATTTATCTCAGCATTCAGAATCTGTCTTTGACTTTTCAAGAGTGACCCTTTTAAGCAGCCCATGAGGGATGATAAGTAGGTTCACATTTTGCCCCGTGTCGATTGATGAATACAGATGTGATTTTTCTGACAACGAGGATGGATATTCTGACAGATCCCATTCCTGCTCCCTTCGCTGATGAATTTCCAAGTGGGTGGGGGGTTAAAAAAAAAAAAAAAAAGAAAAATCACAAAGCGGGTTTAACTTTTTTTTAGCATCTTGGCTTTGGACTGAGACAGCATATCTATTCCATGTTTATCCTTGTGAATTAATGTGAGATTTGGTCCAAGGTGACATGCCGGCACAGGGCGCTTAGTGGATAAACACGCTGAAAAACAATATACTTGGTCATGGTGAATCATCTAAATAGGAGCTGTGATTCTGCTTGCTTTCCTTATTTTGTTAAGATCAAGCTGTCATTACTGGCATACAGTATTACAATGAAAACAAGTTTAAAAATATGACGCTGCATCATTCTTTACTTTGTGTGTGAGTCAGAGGGAGAGGGCCAAACTAAACACAGCATGCAGTACTGAAATGTCCGCTTTTAGCATTCAACTCGGTGCCATCAAACCGCCGCTACAGTAAGCCAAAGTCTTATCGGCCTTACGACGTTGCCCTTATTGCTATAAAAAAAACATTGTATTTCAGAGCACAGCCTGACGACGTCTTGTTTACAAAGAAAGCCATTACATTTGACCTTGAGACTTGCGTGTGCCTAATTGCTGTTCCCTGAATAACAATTTGCAAAGCACTAAATGCTCAGAGAAAAAAAAAAACAGCCTCCATCAGCCGAAGGCCTGGCAACGGGCTTACAGCTGTACACGGTGGGCAAAGAAAATGTCATGCACACATGCAGTCGGATGCTCTGGAAATACACTAGAGAGGATTCCTGGAGGAGAGGAGAGGTGAAGAAAATGGATACTTGCTTAGAAATTGGAGGCTCACAGCATGGCCCCGGGGATGACAGAAATACCTCAACAGGTATTTGATGTATTATGAAAGCGTTTTAAGCAGACATTCGTGGTTGCCAGAGGATATATCCTTGTGTTTTTCAGCGAGCACTTGCCACCAGCAGGTCAAAACCTTTACTCCAATGGTAAATATGTACTTTCACATGATGGATGACGCTGACATTCATGGATCTAATGAATCCTAATGACTTTGATGAGCCTGTGACTTCCTGTAACGTCTCCATTAACTCATTTAGGGTGTAGAGGTCTACAAAAATGGTCTTAATGTAATGTAATGTAATCAACTGCTGACGTTTCATGGTGATAACTCTTATTTACATTTTTTACCCATTATTTGTTTTCTCAAAGAGACTTTTTTCTCATATTCTCAACCAGAAATCTCCACAAAGAGACAGTATTTTCTGATTCATGGAGTAATGAAAAAAAATTTCCAAAATTCCCCCTGCAAAACCCTGTGTCTCTGTATGTCAGTGAAATGAAACAACAATTTTGAAACTGCTTTATCCAATGTTCTCATATTTGTTCTGGAAATGCTTCCATTACAGTGGAAACAACATTTTGTAAAACTTGCAAGATTTTTTGTCTTAATGTAAGCTCTCAACTGGGGAAGATTCATTGTGACATTTATAGGATAGAATTTCTACCCTGTTACCCTGTAGCTTCTCCTCACTGCAGTGACCCCAAGTTCGAGTCCCGGCCCGGGGTCCTTTGCTACATGTCAATCCCCCTCTCTCATCCTGTTTCCTGTCTTATCTTGAGCCTGTCATGAAGGCCAAAAAAAAAAAGAGAATCAACTTGCTTACAAAGTGGACCTTTATGACTGGCTGGTGATATAAAAGGCTACATAATGTCATTAAAGAGCTTAGCGCTGTAACTTTAAGCAAGTTTTTTGAAAACAGCTGTGTAGAGCTGCAAGGATTGCTCGAGTAACTCGATTAATTCGATTACAAAAAATGTTCGAAGCAAAATCTCTGCCTCGAGGCCTCGTTTAATTCCTGTCACCCGTGTTACGTGGCCTGCTTAGCTCAGGGGTCATTTTTCCACACGGACTGTTATTGCGGACACACACAAAAGAAACCGTTCGTAAAAAGTCAGAGAATGTCCAAAGTTTGGGATCATTTCACACGTAAAAATGAAAATAAAGTGCAGCGTGTCTACTGCAAAGCAGAACTTGCGTAGCACAACAGCACGTCAACTATGATTCAGCATCTGAACCGAAAGCATCCAGTTGTTAACACCAGCTCACCGAGCGTCGCCGACACAAGCTAACGTAAACATTGATGCTAGCTAATTTAACGTAGCCTTCCATCGCTAATTAGCGCGTATGGTATTTGTGGAGACTGTAGCCTGATGTTGGTATGACTAACGTTAGATATTATGTTAAGATGTGGAAACTAATTTGTGTTAAATTGCAGGAGAGTTATAGCCTACACCAAATAACTCCTTTACACACACACACACACACGCACACACACACGCTCATCTCGTCTCTCTCACTCCCTCACGCACGCGTGCACATAAACAAACATACACCTTTACTCCCGCTGTTAGGAATAGTTGGAATAAATACCTCTATGTTTTTTTTTCAGGAATAAAAGCCAATTGCTTGGTCTATTTAACAGGCCTGTCATTTTCATTATGCATTAGTTGGTATTGTTGTTTAATAATGCAAAATTATTTTTTATTAGATTACTCGATTAATCGATGGGATAATCGGTAGAATACTCGATTCTAAAAATATTCGATAGCTGCAGCCCTACAGCTGTGTATTTGTCTGAAACTGTTTTCAGCAGTGGGTTTAGTGCACTTGAGCTCATTTAAGGTGTGTGTGGGATCGACTCAAAACAAAACTAGAGTGCTGATGTTCACTGTAATGAGGAATCGTCTGTTCTAGTGCAATGTTGTGGCTCACCGATGCCTTTACTAAAACGGATCTTTACGGCACAGAGGAATACGTTACGTCAGGCTTTGGCTGCACAGACAGTCCTTGTCAGTAGGATCAATTCATTCCTCGTGGGATTTGCCGAGCATAAGATAAACATAGACTATCACCAGACCGATTGATCACATGCAAACCATCAAAATTAGAATATGTTCAGCTATTGGTATTCGGCTCAGAAACTACGGCATGATAATTTCAGCTTAGGTCGATATAGGTTGGCCTTTTAATCAGTGTGAGATATCAACAGAGATCATGTGGCCTACGGAGACGATGATTGAAATTCATCTTGATCTCATCCAAACTCGCAATTATGCTTCATTACTCATGATCTAATCGTTATGTCAGAGGCTTTTTTACACCCCTCAAAGGGAAAAAAGAAAACCGTCAAATGCAATTTTTAACATTCGCAAAATTTTAATTCAAAGATTCAGGTTATGAATATACAAAACATCTTTATTTTTCTATCCAACAGCTTCTCTGTTGGTTGCGGCATGCAAACCCGCGATTGGTCGAATCGTCAGTTAAAATGTCACTCACCCATTATACTTGGACAATCTTCACTCAGGACTGAAAGCAAACCTTAATCATTCTGCACAGAACATCGGTAGCTCTAATGCATCAAGGGCTCGGCGCTGGTACATACTCTGTGTTTGAGGATTTCGACCTGGTAAATGTGACTTATTTATGTGAACGGGGAGAGAGGAGTTCTTCGCTGCCTTGGCTCGACTGCCAGTCTTCTTGAGTGATTTCTGTAATGCATCAGTCCAAAGGGAATTTCTCATACACCTGAGTGCTGACAAGACGTACTAATTAAGTGTGGGAACAGCTTAATCTCCAGCGATGTCTCCCCTCGAAGCTTTTCTTATTTTCACATTTCATCGAGGAACCACATCGTGAGAAAAAAAAGATATTTTCCACAAAGTGGGGGGAAAAAGAGGAGATACACGTGTAATTGTAACAAATGGTGGCAGCTAAAATTTTCAATCACGTTTTTCTTGTGAGGATGATAGGTATGACAGATTGGATTAGAGAATCAGCAATTATAATGGCCATTGGGCAAAAACCCCAGGTTTATCTTCATTCTGTGAGGCACAGCACCTGTGCCACATATACTGTGTCAGATTAATCATACCCGTCTGCACAAGCATAATCACTCTTTCACCTCCTCCCCCCCTCTCTCTGACTTTTTGCCTGCTTTCCGTCTCTCTTCTCACTTTCGTTACCAAAAATACAGACTTACAAAGTTATGCATCTCATGGAACATTGCCTGCCGTTCTATTCGTAGAGACATATGTGTGGAGAACTTATGAAATTTGCAAAAAAAACCAAAAAGGATGATGGTGTTAAAATGTGCCGCAACACTGACGGGAACCTGTTTGAATGTAGAGAGGGATTTTTAGCTGCAACTGGCAGAGAATGTGTAATCATTGCTTTTTGGTCTTTCACAGGCTGCATGATCCGTGGTTAGCGGTAATCCATATTCTACGCTGCGCATAATTAGCCATCATAACCAACAACCCTTGGTCTATTACTCTGTGTGTTTAACATGCATCGCAGAGGTAAGAGCAGCTGACAGGGATTTTAGCGAGTTGCAGCACCGGAGTTAAAAGTAAAATATCTGGATTGCTTCCTTGCAGGGATTTCTTAGACTACTTTTTGACTCGCTTCTTCAGAGGTGCTTCAAAAAGCGGCGAGAGCGCCACGGTCTTGTTATAATGACACAGTTTGTGGGAGATCAGGCGATGGATAAAAAACGTGAAGCAGAGCCTTGTGACACATTTATATCCTTTTGCATTTCAGATAGTGACAGATTTGTCAGGGAGTTGTTTTGATACAGTACATCATTCCCGAGGAAATAGTTGCGCAGGATTTAGTGCTGTGGGCCTCGGTCCTTTTTTCGGTACTCCACAGTATTAAACACTCTCTTTTCTCTTAATGTCTGGAGACGTCATAAAAAATACAGGAAATACTCCTTTCATAACGACATCAGTAGACAAAAGCAACGCAAGTCTCCTATCTGTTCTTTCCCTCTCACAGACACCTGCTGTGGGCCTTAGCTCTGCAGTAAGTACAGCAGTAAAGGACATGGAAATAGGAATGGTGAGAATGGACCACGTACTGAGATGGAGGCAGTATATTTAGGAGAAAATATGATCCAGTACATACCGAGCATATACAGTAGATGGACGGCAGAGGAGCGGATTATGCAGCAGGAGTCATTTTTATACTTTTGCCAGCCATGAAAACCTGTCAATCTGTGCTAATCATGGTCACAGCTATAGACATTTCATAACCGCCTTTCAAATTTACGGAGAGATGATATTTGCTACTGGAATGCTTTAGTGGAGTATCACTTTAAACCCGCTGAATTACAGAATATTCACGTCTTAGTTGTCTCTGTTTTGGACATTAATGGCTCTCAGCAGCCTCTGTATTGCCTCGACATAATCGTAGTGAAAAGTGGCAGACCCTAGGTGTTCTCACGTCTCTCTCTCCTTCAGATCACACCACCCTCATGTCACGCTAACTGGGTTTATACACTGTATTTGCAGCGTGCATGGTAATCATTGGACGTGTACTTTACACGTAGGCGCATTTAACCGTGTGCATACAACCAAAAACAAATGCAAGAATTTTGTAAGCACATCAACTCGATCAACGTGATTGTACCAACAAATGCATATGGAATACTGTAGTTATTAATTAATTATTGCAAGTTTAGCAAATGTTAAAATAGGTGTTTTTTTGTGTTTTCTACAAAGCAGGCAGCGTGTCATTTCTCACCCCAACAGATTACCCATGTGTGTTGCATGTTTTTTTAAAAATTTTTTTATGGCAGCTATTAAGTAAATGTGTGGTGACAGAGATAGAGATGCAGGAAACTAGATGCATCACAGATAAGAGGATTACAGGCTATGCTCCTTCTTGCTCCTTATTTGAGATTTCAAAGCTGCTGCAGTGCTGCAGGAGCAGCAGCTGGATCCAGGGCGCTAATCTTGGCCTTTCCAAAGTCAAAGAGATAGCATTCAAAGCCTTGCTAGGTCTCTTTGCCATCATCATTACTGAAACTACAGATGGTCCCAGTTTTTGCATGACTATTTGAAGGCGGGGGGTTTCAAGTGAGGCGCCTACTGAAAGGGAATGGACGGTTTTGGTGATAGCAGTTTGATGTGAGGGAAAGACAAATTGTTGGAGAGCTCCTGTTTGTCCCATCTTGCATCAAGGCCCGTTTCTTTTCTGTTCTGCATTGGCCGTTAATGCATCCCCTTTTGCTGTCTCCCCTGTGTTCACACGCCATTTTCCTCACTTACCGCTCCATGACGTGCAGACATGATCGTGGAATTAGGCCACGCGGCATGGTGTGCGCACTCCGCAGGTTTTTCACATTTTAAATAGTTGAAAGCGATGTTGGTAGTCCATCAAATCTGAACCGCACCACCTCACCACCTCAGCATCATGCTCAGCGGGAGCGACAGGGTTACCATGGTGAGAGTGATTGAGAGCCCATTAGTGAACTGTTAGTATTGGTCACACAACAGGTCGCAGTGATCGGTGCAGAAGGACAGATGACATTATTTATTTTATTTTCCTTTCCTTTGGAGGGATCAGCAGAGGGTGAAAAATAACACTCTTGAAAGGCATTTTAATTACTGCTTGATAGAAAACTTAATAGCCTTAGATTCAATAATTTCCTCAAGCCAGTTATTGAGTGTTGGAAAAGCAGCCAGCAGACTTTTGCAAGGGAAGAACAAAGTGTACAGAAAATGGCATCTTTTAGCAATCTTTTTTGTCACGGTAAAACCTTTGAAAGATGGCTTTTATCTGATCTATAAAGCACCTGAGGCTAAAATGAAAGGTTGAGTGATTTTAAATGTCACCAAGGGGCAATCAGCGGGACTTACCAGCTAGTACCACAAAAATTGTCAGAGTTTTTATGTGCTAGGGCTGTCTTCACTACCTGGAGCACTTTAGAGGCGTGTGTGTATCTCTGGCCATCTGCAAAAATAGCAAAGAAGGAACGTAACGACTTCTTTATTTTTGTGTTACTCTATTTTCTTCTCTGTGCACATCACTTACAGTGCTTGGTATTGCCACTATTTTCTCAAATCAGTTAAATTCCGGTCCTGATTTGGGTCTATTTGCAATTTGATTTGATACAACATTGATTTGTTTGAAGGTATTTAAGTTACATACCAATTTTGCTTGGATATTAAAGTGTGTAATTAAATTCTGCCTTTTTAGAAATTTAGAAATGTAAGTGGTCTCGCTGTGATTTTGGCATCTAATTATTAAAAAAATTCTGTTTTTGAATGGACAACAAATGAATGACAGATGAAGGGTTATGTATTCCAACAAAGAAACACATGGAAAAGATAGAAAAACTCTTTCCAATAATTTTTGAGTGTACGAGGTTCACCTGTCAGCTCTAAGAATTCACTGAGTTTGTGAAACTGCATCAGAGACAGCAGGACAGAAGAAGCATCTATAAATGATCCTAAAGTGTGTAACAGACTCTAAGCATAGCTTTTGGTCCAAACATTTACCTCCCGCTTTTCTGAAATGTACTCAAATCTGCATTCAGCGCTTGGTGGATGTTGATTTCAGACCCTTTAATGCATCCACAGGGAAAATGTCATGTATGGAAAGACTGATCTTGTGTTTTGACATTTTATCATTCAAATGAAGATCACTTGGAATCGGAAAATCAATTCTTTAAGCTCAATGCAAAATTTAATTGATAACTGCTGTGCGTTTCTTTGCGTGCTTTGCTGGTAGGAAGAGAATGAAATAAGTCTGGGGTTTGAAGTTAGAAAGAAGTTGGATCTCTGTAGCCCGATTCTCAGTTCTGCTTGACACTGGCCGCTCAAGGCTACATTAGCTGCTACTAGCATCACACACTGTAAATCTCCAGATGAGTGTCTGCAGTTGAGCAGGATTATGGGTAATGGAGGCATACCTTTTAACAAGGAGGTAGAATGTGTGGAATTAAATGAGTTCCATCAGCTTTGATCCTTCTACTTTTAACCTGTACGTCCTGAGTTCACTAATATTATAGGAATGCAATGCTAATTCAGTAGATTACCCTTTTAAGGAATAGGGGCTGAGTGTTATATACATACGTTGAGTTTAACTGATCAAGTGATGAAAACGTTACCTGTCTATATGCAATTGTGTCTCATGAATTGTCCCAGAAAGTTTTTTTTTTCCCCTCAGCTTTTAAATTTTAAAGGTAAATTGGATGTTAGCCTCTGGTAATCATCTTTCACATTAACCACAAAGCCTATTGGCTCCTGCAGAACTTTAACAGGTCGGGCCTACTTAAACATCTTGCCCAGAGCTGAGGAGACAAAAGAAATAGAGACATCTAAAAATAGGGAGCCTCCAGGTTATCGAAAGCAGGTTTCATATCTCAATGGATGCAAGGTCTGTTTCCTTTTTCCCAACCCGGGATGTACAGGCCGAGGAGCGAAGGGTCATTTTACTCAAAGACACTCGCCCCGCAGGGATCAATGGAGTTAGAGGGATTATTTTTCCTCTGCCTCTGCAATGATTTTCACGGTTCCTCGGGCTGTACAAGGCAGTCATTGCGTTCATGTCAGATCATGAAATCATTTGTGATTTTAAACAGAAGTTTAGTCCCCGAATGTATCAGGTCTTCTGTTGAGAATCACTGTCTGTCAATTAAATCTAAAGATGGATGCTTAATTGTGTCAGCTAGGTTTCCTCAAGAGAAGTTTGCCAATTGTCAATCTTAAAATGCGTCTCACCTCGAGACGAAGACATCTGCCCCTGCGTCGTCTCTCTCTCCGCTCTGCTCTTTCGTCCCATCCATCCATCTTTATATCCACTTATACTTCCAAACCCTTGGTGAGTTGTTACCGCATATTTTTCCAAACTGATTTTGTGCTCCTCACAATCCTCGCTGTTGCTCGGTCAAATCAGCGGGGAATGCTCCTAACATGCTCAATGTACTGTAATATTGCCTCGGTCTCTCAGGATCTTCTCAGCATTACAAATATAATACAAAATTCATATTTGCAAACCTCTGAAGTTATGACTCTCAATCCACTAGACAATGAACTGGCAGAAAAAACATTTGCTTTGCATCTACATGGATATATCTTGTGGGAGTGTTTGCACACCAACTATCATTTGCATGTATTTATTTAACAGAGCTTCCGTGATATGATTAGTTACCCAGCCTGATGTTGTGTGGACAAATAGTAATGCCGTGCCAACTTGGTCTGCAGGTGCCTCCAGCGTGTGAGACAACAGCAGTGACAAACCGATGGTAATTTCTGGCAGTACAACCTTTCAACCGCCCACCTCACACTACAATCCTTTCTCTCCCTGCTCCTTCCCTGTGCCCTTGTGATTAATGTGTCTTACTCTCCACATGCTGCCCTTAAGACAAGAGCAGCTTACCGCTTCCCTTGCCGTGCCACAGGTCCCCGAAAAGACACAGTCAAATAGGATTAGAGTTCGCATTTGGGGCGAAGGGTGTTTTTGTGCGTGTGTGTGAGGGCGCAGGAGAAACATCCATGAAGTAGTTTGTTTTTTTTTTCAGCCAATTTATGTCAGAAGAGAAGAACGGCGCAGCAGCTCGGGTGGGTTGATGCCTTGGCAGCGGCGTTGTTGCGAAAAACAAGACTGGAGGGGTTGAGATAGGGATTTGAGGGGGTGATTCATTGCAATCTGCCACAATGGTATATGTGCCCAAAGCTGAAATCTCAGCCTAGGTTCTGCCTTAATAAAGCCTGTTGGCGTTAAGCCTTATTACTCAGCAGTCAAACGCCAGAAGACATCTCGTGTTCTGCGGCGAGACTACGTCGTTCTCTATCTGATCTTTCATTAAAAAGAAACTGCCGTTTGTGTTTTATCGTGTGAAAATGCTCTGCATGATGTAAATTTCTTATGTGAGGTCTTTGACATTATAATTTCTGGTAGAGCATGTCAAAACAAATGGAGCTTTAAGCATTTATCACAACGTTAATTCACTGTAAGTAATTTAAGAAGCATGTTTACTTATAGGCTTCAAGGAATATAATATAATATAATAGAATACGATAATGTTTATTTGGACAAAATAAGACAATAAAAATAAAGAATCAAAAAAACAAAAAAAAAAGCCAATCAGGCTTTGAAAACATCAGGCATACAGCAAGATCACTAAAGCCCACCAGAGAAGAAAAAAAAAGCAAAGAAAGAAAGAAGAAGAAGAAAGCGCATACTGTACATTTACGTATGTCGAAGTAAATGAGTACAAAAAATTAGTGTTAAATAGAACGTACAATAAGAACATAGTGTTTTTTTGGCGTTGCCACAACATATCTATTTTTGATAGAGTCCGACCGATATATATGCTGGCCGACATTGATCTATCACAAATATATCGGTATTGGTGTGTTATTTTTTGTGATATCGGCTGATATTACATTTTTTGGTGTTTCCGAAAATAATGCAGAAAAAGATGTGATTCATATTTCTTAAATTTCATGTTTAGTTTACTGTTTCAGTACAGTGACGCCATTCTATGCACCTAAAATTATTATTATTACGTGTTTTTGATAACCACATTTGAGGATTACTCCAAAAAATGCGTGTTTATCCGCGTATATATTGGCATGAGAATATTTGTACTCCCTTATATCTGTATCGGCCCCTAAAAATCATGTGTCAGTCAAATATGTAATCGGCATTTTACAGCCCATTTTCACGTTTATTGTCAGGTGGCGACCTCTACCGCTGCAGTAATTATTACAGCTCCAAAGAGGAAGTGAGGAGTAGTATAAAACCTGACAAGTCTGTACAATGAGGGGGGTTGGGGAGGTGGACTGCTGGGTCACACAAGCACAGGAGTTTAATTCAGGAAACTGTTTGTGTCCAGTGCGAGACCAGAAATCCACTCATGAACGTTATGTCTGTTTGTCTGATGTCACGCACATAACGTGAGGTAAATGTGTTTGTAACAGAAGTTGCAGTTTTCCTAAACCTTACCAAGTAGTTTTCTTGCCTAAACCTGACCAAGCTGCCACCATATGATGAAAATACAGTACTCTTGTCGCTGGTACGCAGCAATGGTCATGCCATTTTGGGACTTTCTGGTGATCTACCTACTCAGTCGTCCCAGTTTTCGGATCGGTTGTTGAGTAAACGTCTCAACGTCAATTTATAAAGTTTTCTATCTTGCGACCCTCATTGCAGAAAAATCGAAAGCCTATTCCACACAGATGAATTACATTGTCGCTTGAACCTGATGCAGCCTTAATGATTACAACAATCAACTACCGTGATGTTAAACTCACTGCGCGGTCGGTGCTGAACATCCATCCATGTCCGTGCCACATTTTAATGCTGACTTTGAGAGAGGGGGCCTGTCAGGATGATGAAAATGAACCGGGGCCTAAATGTTAAGTGATGTCAACTCATGTCAATCCATTGTCACATTTTCTGTTGGTTTTATCAGCCTTGCCGTCCGCGACAACCGCTGGCCCTATTTGTGGGGAAGCAACCTTGGAGAAATGGCAGCCCAAAGGGAGAATTGCAGCCAGCGCCTCTCCTCGCCTCATCGCCCACTCCATCCCCCAGACAAAAGTAACAACTTTCGGTCAACGGAAGGCCAAGAACACAGATGTTAACCAATCTGCGTCTCAATAAAATGTGTCCCTGGTTTCAGCTGCAAATGAAAGGAAATTGTAAAGAATTTGTTTTCGCTGCGAGTAAAATCCTCGTGACGTGTCAAGGGTGAGTCCTTCCGACCTGACTGGAAGAACAATGAAGGCCCACTAGCTTCCTGTTTGGTCACACAGCGGATGTGGATTCTGACAGTATTATTCAGTAGATTTATATCTTATAAACGCCCATCACCATTTCCCCATTTCTTGTTACGGCAGATAATGGTTTTGTTACTGTATGATGAAAGAAGAAGATTGGAATTGGTGGCAAATGAAAAGACCAGTCCCCTTAGAAATGTCTGACTTCATTGCACTGGATGAGATTGAACCTGTCTTCTTAACCACCTCTCTGTCCACCTGCCACTGAGCGCCAATTGAGTTGATGCAGGTGCACAGTGAAACCCGGCTGTCAGTCAGCAGTCTAAAGGCTAATTCAGGATGACACCCTCTGTCCATCTGTGCAGGCTCAGCCTCAGTTTATTTTGGAAAGCACAACTGGGAGATAGCTAGGGTTCTTCTAAACCTACTTATCCTAAAAATGTGTGACACATTTTGTGTATGATGGCACATTTTCTCGGTCCTGCTATGCATCAGTGGCTGAAAGAGAGAGCCTTAAATGGGAGACATTTTCTGCACCTTTCTAATCCTCTTACACTCCATCTTTGACCTCTTATCTCAGTTTTTCTTAAAATTACAGAGCCTAATTACATATCTACCGGCAGACATTCAGATGGATTGAATGCGGCTCTGAGCCATATGTGATGTAACAAAATTTGCTGTGCAGCCTCTGGTGCTGAAGCTAATCCTATCAAATGAGGTGGGTACAACACAGCGCAACCACAAGGGAAGCAGGTACATATCTCCTCACATAAGCTGAACAGAGCTACCTTGAACCAAAAGCATAAATGTTTGTGCAGAATAGCAGCATAGGACATACACCTCATATCAATAGCTATTGATTTTAATATGCATTAATACTTGGTGGCATGATATAGCTTCAGGGAATATTCCTGAAAATTTAGGATTCCTCTGTAGTGATTGAAAGAGTAATATCTGTGCACTTTTTTTCCCCTCATTTTAAGAAAGAAATTTCACAGAGAAATTGCAACTAAGCGACAGCGCAGGAGTCAAGCCATGATCCAAGAGAAGTAAGACAGCCTGTTGTACCTTTGCAAGACTTTGTGGTTTTTGCACAGAGCTGTCTTGTGACCTTCCTCACTGATATGAATTACGGTTACATCTGCCCAGCAGACAGAAGAAGGTTTATAAAATCCGTCGGCCATATCTAAGGCAACAAATACAGTATTATTGACCGAACACGTCACGGAGGAAGCCGTATAGCCGCGGCCTTTGTAAAGCTGCCAAGACAGGCTGCGCTCTCTGTGGGAACGCTATATATTTGCTGTCAGGGAGTCTAGTCATAAACGAGCAAGTCTCTGTCCATAACTTTCCCCTTATTGTTTGTCGTCCTATTTCAGACCACAGTCACCACGTCTAGACCACAGGTCATCTCTCATCTAGCATAGATCTGAATTTTGACACCACACCTGGGATGAAAAGGCAGAAGGAGTGCGAAGAAGTGAAAGGGGATGGCATAATTCAGGAATGACAGACAGTTCAGGGGCGCCTGGCAGCAGTTGCTCTCACCTGTGGTCTGTGCAGTTGGGTTATGAATCAAGTAAGTCAGCCAAACCATCACAAATAGCAGAGGTCAAACTTTATCCTCACAAGCACAAATTAGATTTACGCAGACAATGATAAGGCAGGATTGGCAGCCCTCTCGAGGTCTGTGGACATTAAGGGGTTGTATTCCCGCATCCCTCATACAGTAGATTGATGGCAGACTGTCCGAGATTTGGAAAACATTGTACCTTCAGTGACAGGATAATACAAAAAACATGAAAGGGAGAGGAGAGGAAGAACATTTGGGATATTGTAAGTTATGCAAATTTGTCCGAAGATCAATTTAGGACCCTCCAAGGTTTATGGGTAGCACCATTTGGACTGAGGATCACTACCAGAAATTAATTCACTAGCTAACATGCATACAATGAATTTGTTTTAGTGCCTAGGTCATTACAATAAAAGAAAGCAGAATAATAATAATAGAATTGGGGATCTCAAAGCAGCAATATATTTATTTTTAATCCACTCTGGGGCCAGTAGAACAAGCTCTCACTGACATATTATCACCATATGAAGTTGATATTACAAACATGAAGCAATATTAGCATTCATTTAGAGTTTTATTTCTGGCCACCAACCTCATTTTAGTCTCAACCAACTCCTTAAAATACTGGCTCCATGGCAGCCAACTTAGCAAATCAGCTAGTTACTAACACTGTCTGTCTGCTGTTTGGTCCTTTGACATGTTTCTAGGAGATCATACAATGTAGCAGGGGAATAATAGCTCAAAGAATCTTGACATGGGTGATCAACCTCAAGATTGGGAGGAATACCAAGTCTTATTGACCGCCACCTTTCCAGAAAAATGCAACAACAAAAAAGGCTGTTTTCCTAATCAGAATCAGCAGTAGACACAAGTAAAGGCAGGGTTTAGTAACTGATCGACAGTCTTAAATAGAAATCTCGAGTTGTGCTGATTGGAAAGAATAAGATCTGACAAATGGCATGTTGTCACATCTTTCACCGTCCTTTCATAACCACATAGTAGACCTAGGTACACCATGTCTGTTCTGCTTTTCCTGTAATTCTTTTCACAGCTTTGAATACTGTCATATAACGAGGACTGTTTCCTAGTCTTTGAGTTAGACGTACTCTTCAAAGAGGCTATGGGATCTGAGGTTGAGGAACAAATTCAAAGAATTAGCCAAATCAATGGTGTTGGATAAATAAGGAAACACTTCGCCATGAGAATTAAACAGCGAACAGAATTTTGAGGCACTGTGCTCAATTACGACGCAAGTATGCTGAGAGCGGTAAATGACGGCACAAGCAGCCTGTAGTAAGAGTTCAAAACAATGAGTTGGTAATCAGAGACTCATCAGCATTACTATTAAATTCACCACAACAAAGCTTTTAAACTTACAAATGGCTGGATGCAAATTCAGTTAACTTCATGAAGAAGGAGCCAGCTGGTTTAAAAGGGCAATAAATTATTGCATATATGACCGGGAGTGACCCATCCCGTTTACAATGAGGACATCAAAGAAAGAAAAATCATTACAAGCTATTAGGTTACATTTGAAATGCTTCCTATGGACAGTAACAACTGCTAGCTCAGCTAAAACCTCACAGTCGTAATCTGTAGGGTACCATTCAACAAGCTGTGATCAGCCAGAGGTAGCCACGATTCTAAATCAGTAGCAGAAATGAAATCACTTAAAATAAATGTTTCTTTAGAGAGGGATTGAGAGCAGCAAAAGTTGCCAAACAGTTCCCTTAAAATTACAATATAGTACAATATAATTCAACAAAGGATTATTGTAAAAATTGCAGCTTTTCCCTTTATACATCCTTTGCGACTAAAATTACAAATTTTCACTGAACAATAACTTAAAAGGCTACAATTTTGAAGTTGCTACCTATCAAATAACATTATTTAATCAATCTGCAACATCAATCTAACGGCTTGCATTAGAATTTAAGTTAAAACTGGTGCTGGGGCATTGGTCCGGAGCTTAAATAAGTCAATAACATTGCTGTGTAGGATGTGCCTGTTTCATCTGACAGACCTATTGGACTCACCCGGTATGCGTAATGCTGGCAGAACTTCAGCGCAAGTGCGATGCACAGAGCCATTAGATGAGACCTGTATGCCTTCGAATGAAATCCATCGCGTCTGAAAAGAGTGGATCTGTTCCAGAAGGCCGTCCACATATTGAACTCCCAGAGCATGTATGAAGCTTATGAGCATGGCTGAATTTCACATCACCAACGCAGGTGAGGGCAGCGGTCCAGATATGATACAAAATCCAACTTCAGCAATTGAGAAGCCTGATGGCTGAAGTTGTAATGTAGTGCAGATAACGTGCAAAAGGTACATTAAAGAACTGCACACGGTGCTCCAGTTCAGCCCAGTGTTTGTAGTGTGCAGCTTTAAAAAGAAGTGTGGGGAAGACGTGTCATGAATTCCGTTTGTGTTCATATTATGACATTATTGGGATGTTGAGGTAGTTTTGGTAGCATGTCTTTGAAAATCAACAAAAAGAACTGGCACAAATGGAGCTTAACGCTAGATACAAGCATTCCCTTGGCACTAACTTTGACTTACTCACTGTTGTCAGTCTTAAAACGAATAAGAAGAGAGCAGTTTGTTTTGACTTTAGCACCTCTCATCCATTTCACACTTGGCAGAGGGAATTATCTGTCACTTCCGACCTGTTGTTGGATGTCTGAATGTTAGGCTGAATACATTGTAAGTCATCTGAAAGAAAGACCTGTTTTCCCCTGCTTGCAGAAGTTTGATCAACATCGCTGCTCCCTCCAAACTGTAATTACCTTTAATAAGAGTATATTTACTGTATTAGTCAAGCTCATCTGGAAAATTATCTCTCTAATTGCTCTAATAATGGCGGCATCAGCCCCCACGAAAGCCAGTTCTGTCATTATGTGAATTTATCTTCTAAATGAAAGCACTGCACTGCAAGGGAATTTGCTTTTAATTATTTTATTATCTTAAGTTATGCAAATGTATCATTTCTTGTTTAATGATGAATACATGTCAGTGGTGTCTCTCTGTAAATCACGAGCATCGCTCTCGGTTTAGGGTTAATGTCATGTGTGGGTTTTCTCCCTCCTCTGCACATTAATAAAGCGTTGTGGCTTTTATGGACAGAAGTCAAACACCTGCCGTATCTGTACACTCAAACTCGCCGCCACGGATAGTGAAAGTAAGCCAGAGGACCAGTGATGTTTCGCAATTTCCCTTCGTACAGAGAGATAATTAGGAAACGAATTTCATTCATTAGCCTATGGAAAGAAGCATACCTTCCTCCCTGAGCGGACGGCCCTTCCACTTCAAAGGGGAGCACAGGTTCTTTGATCCGCGACCAGAAGCAGGAGATGGGTAGAACACTACAGACTACCACTGTGATTATTGCATGCTTCGTCGCTGCGCTTTTGCCTTCTGGACACCGGCTCTGTAAGATGGATGGCGATCGTCAGCCACGTTACAAAGATAATGTGATGTGATTCCAAGAGGATTTGGCCCCTAAACTTGCTTGGCCCCAGCTGTCCAGATTAACTTTGTGTCATGTCCTGTGATGTCCACCTTAGGTTTTTCCACTTCTATCTACTATCTTTCTTTTTTCTTTATTTTCTTTCATCCCTTTCCCTCATGTGGTCCATTTTACAGCTCACTGACTTCAACACTGATGCAGTCACACTCTCACAAATGTGAGCGCACAGGCATGTACTTTTCTTCTTCTCTTTCTGTCTTTGAATGACAAGGTGATTTTTCCAATTAAATTATTGACTTCTCTCAATGGACCCTTCGCCTTCATTACAATCACAACATATCTGCTGTGATGGTGGCCGATGCAAAGCTCGTACAAGCTTTTTTTTTTTTTTGCTCTGTCCTATCCTCTCTTCTTTTAAAAGCTTTTCTCCCAACTCTTATACAGATAGATGCACTACTTTGGGGCGGAGAGAATCCCAATTAATCTAGAGGTCGTTTGTTTAGTCCTCTTCATCAGATCAATTTTATGCAGGAGGGAAACAAGGAAAATCGTTACGCAGCTTAAAAGAAACCTAAGTGAATTACAGTAATTATTTAATGCTTGGTCTTGATCAAGCTAAGTGTCTGTACAGGCTTTTATTTATTTCCTTAATAGCCCCTTCATCTCCCAAGGTCCCGGTGTGGACTGTGATAAAAGAAACATTCATGAACAGAGGACGAATCCAGCTGTATAGAAAGGAGTTGCTGGTAAAAAATTGTTCTTATTAGCCTATTTGGAAAGGCCGTGGAATACATTCTAATTTTGTGTCCTCAGATGTCTGCCCATTTTTAGAAGTAATCAGAGAGAGTGGGCAATTTTTTGTTTGTGTTCATTTCTGTGCTCAGTGAGTGTTGGTTATGTTCTCACGTTGTTTTATGGTAAGTGTTATGTGACAGGTAGTTATTAGAGAGAGTCCACGTGAGCTCCTGTAAGATTTTATCACAGAAACTGATCGTACGTGTGGATGGCTGACAGGGACCGATTTGTGGGTTGACTCGTTGGGACTTCTCGCCGACTGGCAACACCCGTAAGGTGGTAGCAGCGAGCGCAATTTATTACAATATATAGTTACTCACTGAGAAGGTTCTTTGTCAGAAATATACAGAAAAGCACCCATGTATCTGTTTACAATGCAGCCAAACAAACTCATGAAGTAAAGAAGTCGTTTGATAGTAATTGCAACTATGATTTAATTTCAATCTGCGCACAGGGCAAGTTGTTTTCCACACAACAGCAAAGTACAGCACAGGCAGTAGGGGTTGGTTACTTTACTGAGAAGTTGAAAATGTAGCCTGCAGCTCTTCATATAGCAGCTTGCTTCATTTCAAGGCCATTAAAACCATATAAAAGACATGGTTTATTTCATGAAAATCTCAATGATTATATAAGTCAAACATGCCAATGGTCTGTAACTGTATTTGACATATGCCAACTGCAGTCACATCCATGGCTCCACGACCACGTTGTTCATAACTTGGAGTTTAATACGATTTTAGCTGCAGCACTTAACCAGATGTAGCTTTGTGAAATTACATCCTGCCAGGTGGAATTTGACTTGAAGCACAGCGGATTTTTGTGTTGTTTGTGGTGCTCAAGTCAAAATTGGTGCATTTCTCTGTCAACACCTCTCACATACAGTGCACAGAGCTTGACACTCTTCAGAGTGAAGCAAAGTGCTCCGGCACAAGGAGGCAAAAGGAAGGTCGGTTAATGGGTTTTTTTGAGTCATAACCTCAGGAAAAACTCTGACTTCTTTTAAAAGGGCACTGCCTGGGCAAAAACAACAGTTTTCTCTTCTTTCCTTGGAGCATGAGGGAAAACAAGACAAAAGACAAAACAGTTCAGTCCAAACAAATGAAGATGAATCTAGCAGTGCATTTGGCAGACCAATTGGAGCCGAATGAAACCCACCTGCTAATTCATATGGTTGCACAATCTGACGTGGCTGCAACTGAGAGAACATCGTCTCCGCTGCCTGGTTTGCAAGTTTAATTGCTTCTCGTTGTAAATGTGCATCGGATAGAGGGATTTAATTGTAGAGTGAAAGTGGGGAAACATTGTACAGGGGTAGCAAATATACAAGCTTTTATTTGGACTGTAAACAGCAGCTTCACTAAAGCGGCAACAATTGAGCCAATAAAATGCAGCCCGTAATCATAGATGACATGAAACTCGCTTCATCATTCTGCCATTTAAAGGAGGAAATATGGGTGTGCAGTGTGGCCAATTGGGATAATACTTCTGAATGAAACTTTTTCCCTGTAATATAATTTCAATTTCACTATGTCCTTTGAGGTCAGTGAATGTCTGACTGTGCCCTGGGAAGGTAAACTTAATTTACTGCTATATCTCTTTCCACTACTAAGGCGCAGCATATCCAATACTGAACCTCCTAAACATAATCAATTATCTGGGCTCCAATGGCAGAGAATGCAGAATGCTGATAAGACTTTGTAGACTTTTTTTTTTTTCTAATGAAGAGAGAAAAGACGATTTGGTTCAATACCCTGGGGGAGTTTTTTTCCTCTCCTGGTAAAAGAGAATTATTCATTGCATTCTCTGAGGGAAAAGTCGATTATTCCCAATAAGTCACCGAGTTGTTGTCCCTTTTCGGGTTGTGCTGAGTAGGACCCAAGGCAATGTCGATTTTATGTCATATGCTTTGCTCTGCTTTTTCTTAAAGGCACGGTTGTCAGGCCGGCGGTGAAGTGACTTTGACTCGGCGGTATTATACACACAACTGACACTCTGTGTTATTTATCAAGGTGCAGAGAGACTGTCATGTTAGAGATGCTGGCGTAGCCTGAAATCAGCATCGCCTGTGCTTTCAGTGCAGAATCATCTTTTCTGTCTTGTCGTACTCGCAGCACTGAGGCATGGGATTTATCAATGACTAGATACTGTAGGGGGGTGTGAGTGTGTGCGCGTATGGATTACTTTGACTACGTCCTCTTAGCTGTAATATTTCACAACTCATGTTTCTCTTAAAATCTTTTATTCTGCCCCAGGGTCAGGTTTATGAGAGGCCAGCTCCCTAATGCTTTCAATTGATTGTTCCATCCAGCTGATTTGCATGTGAATAGACGGTGTGCAGAGACGTGCAATGCTGCACATAGATAAAAGAATGACACTTAACTGAAGACCTGCTGTATTGATTTCCGGCCGATTTTTTCTTCTTTTTTTTTTTTTTCTTTTTTTTAATTTTGGCCAAGCATTCATGACAACTTCATGCTTGACAAATGCTACACGTAAGGCTATGCAACCAAATGAAAACCATGGATTAGCCTCTTCTGGCTTTTAATTTTTAGCAGTAAAATGATTCAAAGTCATGCTGACCTTTTACAAGCAGCATCTGTGGGGAAGTGGAATTTATGTTCCGTGGGCCAGGCTCTATGCCAACACACTGGCTGCTGTTTTTCTACCATTAAACAAGAGTTATGTCACACTTCCCATTTAATCACAGGCTTTTTCAGGGGCCTGGGCTGAATCAGAGCGCCCAGCCAATGACTCACTGTGAGGGGCCCATTTGACAGATTACACCTGCAGTCACACTTAAAGGTAATGTTAGCAGGCCCTCAGTGGAGGAGGAGGAGAGCCTAACAATTCCATTAAATGTTTTCAATTGACCTTCACGGCAAATGAACAGTGGAGTTCAACATAGTCAACATGGCGCTTAATGCTCCAGGAGTCACAACATTCAGGATTCCTGTTACAACGCTGTTAATCATTATTTCTGTCAAAGTAATGTTCGCCATCATTGTATTAAGTCTACCTCTACCCTTATTGAAGTCAAATTTTATGTCCTAAAATTACTTAGGCCAGAGTGTTTTCTCAAGGGTATTCCTGCAGATTTGAGGGCAAACTTGATAGTTTCATGGTCCACCGGGCTGCGTTAAGCTCCGTGCCGCCGCCGAGGAGAGTCTCCGAATCATCCAGACAGCAGAGTGACAAAGTACGCGGCAGAAACCTGTTTAACACTCCATCATCACTTTCATAGACATTCAGAAGGAGTGAGGCCGACAAACATAGGGGGAGAGAGAAAGACTCCCGGCAAGGTTGATCACATCTGTGAAATTAGAAATACTTTAGGCCTAAATGGCCACCAAGAGTGTTTGCTTTTGTAATTATCTGCAGCCACTCGTTGCCGCTCTCCCTTTTTTCCAGGATAATGCTGCGTGCTGTACCCGAGCCGCATGCATACAGCCCGAATTTGTCAAAGTCAAATGGAATTTTTTGGGCAAATCTCACAGCAATGAATAGACCAACACACTCTATTTCATGCGCTGTTAGATTTAAAGAGTATTATTAGCCATCCGGGAAGATATATCTTAAGGGTGTTAGGTTACACAAAACATACTGTAGGATGATATAATAGTGTTTAACTGGCTGAATCTATCCATGATGACACACTGGCTCGATAACAGCAACTGTCCTTTTGTATACATTAAATAAAATCACCACAGGTTGCTTCTCTTTAAACAGGAATCTGCCTTTTTATGAGATTGTTTCAGTGTTTCCCACACATATAATTTGCATGGGCTATCTGCCTACACATATTGATAGCCACCCAACTGTATTTAGCGACCCATTTATACTTTTATTTTTTGTATCCGCACGAGAGAATCCAGGATCGATTAACAAGTGGACAATCAGCCCTCGCTCTTCCCCTCCCCTCCTGTCTTCTGTCAATCACACATACTCTGCAGACAGAGAGACGCTCCCTGGCACTACATCCATCCTCTATAAAAGCACTGATTGTGGTGCAAACTCTCCTATTAATGCCGGTCTACTTAAGTGCACCTGGTTGTTGCGATGTCATGACTCGGAACAGGGAATTTATTGCTACATATTGGTGTTGCTGCCATCAAGACGCTTTTAAGAAATAACGTGTTTCAACCTTGTCTGATGTTCAATATCTAAGTCTTTTTCTACTTTTCACCTCTGAAATTCAGATTGCTTTCTGAAGCTGGGCAAGTTCTCGGCTTTATTTCAGATAATAAGTGCACTATATGCACATACCGCCCCGACTAGTTTTTACTCAACC
This sequence comes from Spondyliosoma cantharus, assembly GCA_900302685.1. Lineage (NCBI taxonomy): Eukaryota > Metazoa > Chordata > Actinopteri > Spariformes > Sparidae > Spondyliosoma > Spondyliosoma cantharus. Next base: position 4,420 of record OMLP01017563.1, on the reverse strand, counting down.
AAGGGTACGACCCAGCTGGCAAACTGAATGTTCCATTTAGTAATGGGAATTGAATAGCAAATACCTTCCACCTGGCACAGAGCCTGTCTGTGTGTGTGTGTGTGTGTACATGTGCAAACTATCGCTCCACGGTTTTCTCTCTCTATTTCTGTGAGCCAGGTGGGTGCGGAGGATAAGAGTTTGGAGGGGGTTAAAAAGAAAGGGAGACGGGAAAGTAATGTGGATACTGACCCACATTCCCCGAGTGTTTGTAGAAGCACAGAGGGGGTCAGCGGAGATAGCGCTCCTGTTAAGGCCACATGGGGTGAGGAATGAAGGCTAGCTTTGGGGAACTTTAACAATAGCTAGCCAGAAAAGCTTCTGCCCTGGAAAGTATAATTTGAAGGCTTTTCTGTGAAATCTGGTTCAACTTTTGCAGTGAACTGGCTCCCTCAGAACTGTTTTATTAACAGCCAGCTCCATTGTTCCTGTACCCTTTTTCTTTTTCTTATAAAAGTTGCTTCATCACTTTTAAGCTGTACTGGAAAGAAATGCTTTTTAAGAGCACTAACTTGTAAAAAAAAAAAAAAAAGGTTGTGTTGTGGAAGTATTGGATTGGGAATGGTTAGTAGTGAAAGCACAATTAAATTTTTACAGCTGATTAAGTTCATGTGAATATTAAAATCAGGTGCATGTACTTACTATTAAAGCTGTTTTGAAAGATTGTGATGTTCCTCAGTAAGTAGGTTTATTACGCTTGATAGTTCCTGAATATTTTAGATTTTGATCTTTCGGGGGGGCTGTGTGTCGGGCCCAGCTTTCTCATGTGTGTAAGAGTGTGTGAGCAGAACATAAAACGAAGGCAGGGGCGGCTCGACATTATTGAACATTTACCAATTAAGGTTTCGCAGAGAAGCTCACCACAGGCTTCATAGCGCGTTAGCAGCGAAATGGTCAATACGGGAAACGAAAATGAATTACTTTTGCGAGCTCTCACTGTGTTTTAGTGCACATGGCAGCTTTTGCTCAGTGATTAGGGATCTCGAAAATATTTAGGAATGGCCCGGCTAAATATACAGCCAAGGAGACGTTCTCATACCTTACTTAACCAAGTGTGAAATAGCTTTGGCTAAGTAAGGGGACAACCATTAATACTGATAAAAAAGGGACTAGGTGCTCTCAAGGTGGAATGTGAGTTCTCACTAAGAAAGTGATTTATGTCACCTTCAACCAAGGTAAAGGGGAAAAAAAAAAGAAAGGCTGGCACACACACACACACAGAGAGAGAGAGAGACACACACACACACACTTATATGCACATACACACTCCCTTGGTTGTCATACTCAATCTGAAAAGTACAGTTAAGATATTGCAGAACTTTTACAACATTATCAATCAATCATAGCACCTATCTAGTGGCTCGACAGCATGAATTGATATATTTTCTTTATATCAAAATTTAATTTAAAAGGTAACATTTTTGTTGTGTCAGTCGAGAAATGTTTTGTAGACTCCTCTGTGGCTTCATTATATGAGGCACTGTCACGGCTTGATAAAATACTTCTCTCTCCGACAAAACATGTCTATTCAACCTGTTTAGCTCATATGCAGAACTTCCCTCGGCAGTCATGATATCAACCCAGTTTTTAGGATCAGTTGTCACTGTTGTTTTCGTTTTGAACAATGAACAAAGAAAAGGTGCTTCCCTCAGGAAACACAATTATTCTTTGTATTATAATAATCTAAATCTCTGTTACCAAACCCACTGTTGGGACGAATCGGATTATTAAAAGCTGTATCATGACAATGGATATTTGCACACTGTCAGTCACTTAATTAACAACGTGGTTGTTCTTCAGATGTTCAACTAAAACTCTAGTTCTTTACCTCGTTAAAGCACGAGGAAGTAGAGTAGAGGAAGTATAAGTGATTGATGGTGTGCTTGGAGCTTGCTCACAGTTCAGAGATGAGATCCTAATTGTGAACTGAATACTGAATATTTGAAACACTTTCAGCCCTCATTTTCTGCTGTATCGATACATCAATACCAGACTGAGACACACAGACATACATTATTTTTGAAGGCTTCATGTATATATGTGTATATATAAACCAATGTCAGTATTTCCAATAGTTTTAGTCCTTTAATGACAAGCTACAATCCCATGCAATCAATGGTCTTTCAGATTATTTTTTTGTGTGCATGTTGTTTTTCCAAATCTCACAAAATGACAGTGTAGCACACGTAGTTCTCCAGCGTCTTTCTTACTATATGATAATATACCCGTTGCAATCTGTCAGCGCCAAAGTGACCTCAGAAGATGTCTGAAACAAGTGTCTGAACCCCCTTCCTGTCTCGATGCTCCTGCTAGACGGTAGGAACTGTTTTCTCTCATCCCTTTCAAAGTCCAGTTTCAAATTCCTCCCTTGCGTCATTATCATAACATGAGATTCTGAGTGTCTGCATAGAGAATACGTCCAGGGTTTGTCACCTTCCTAATTGGCCAAATCAACGTGCAGTACATGCCTGTGGATATGGTTTATTAGCCTAATCAGGTCTCTAGAGGCAAGACCCCCAGCATAAGACCCTTCTCAAGCAGCTAATAAGGTACTTGGTTGAGATCAGGTTGTAGCACTAAAGCATGCCAACAATATAACTGTGGGTAGACGGGTGGTGAACACTGTATGTCTTTCAGAGAGGATTAGGGATTTATGTGCAAATGCTAAGCAAGTAATATATGCAAGTGCATTCAGCACCGCTGGAGCTCTTTTTTTTGTGCAGAAGTGTTAGCTGAGCTCAGCCTTAGCTTGAAAAAGACCATTGCATTAGAAATATACACTCAAGGCTGCAGCAGGGGCCCTGGACAATAGCTGTGTGGAAACTCTCCTCCATTATCCACAGAAAGAGCTCATGCACTGAATCTCTATTTACTAGTTTAGTCCCAAGCTAATGCAAACTTTAGCCTATAAAAACAACAAAACCCAATTAACGCTATATTTTCAGCTGAGCACGCTGAATTAATGGATATCCACATAAATATTCTTCCTTTCACCCTATACTTTAGCACAAGGTGATGTAGAAGGGCACGGTGACGGCGCCCTTCCTTAATGCTTGGTTCAAAGAAGCTCGTCCCTAATGCTGCCTGGTACCAGCCTTGCTGAAAAGCCTCCAAATCAAATAAAATGAGTGCTCCTTTTCAGCTGCAGCAGCTGAAATACCTCTAAATAGCCTACAATTTTTTTTTGACTCCATGCCCTCTCTGAAGCTAAATCAGAGTATATCACACTAAATTGCAAAGCTCACTAAATGGTAAGAGCGTGCCTATATTCCAGAAAGCCTTGGATGCTATTGTAACTAATGGTTGTCAAGTGTGTCCACACAGCGATGACAGAATTCAGCACCATGGACAGAGATTTATGCTGCATCTGTGCAAAAGGCCACGGGCAAATCAAGAGCATCACTGCAGGAGGGAGCACTTAAGTATCCTGCTACTGTGTGCACCCTTTCTGGCCTTTGCAATCTCCAGAATACCAATCTCTTAATCCTAGTCTGCGTTGTTTTTTGCAAACTATTTCACAGCTGCCTGGGCGTTGAAAATGAATGTACACTTAACCTGTTGGTTCACAGTTTCCAACACTAAACAAGATCTGCCGACCTGTTTTGACTCCCAGTGGCTGACATTAGAGTGTGACCAAAGGATTGAAATGAAAAAAAAATATAGTCCTTAAAGGTACAATATGTAAGAAATCTAAAGCAACTGACCGTAAAATCATCCTGATATGTCACAGAGACTCAGTAATAATGTTCATCTAACATACTGAACTCACCAACAACAACAGTAAAGCCAAAATATTCGCATTAAAAAAAATCTTTTGCGGACCGCAAATCATGTTGATGTTTTGAAATCATATTTTGGCATGTGGCGCCACCTACCGCCGTCTATAAATCATTGCAGTCAGCAGAGTCTCAGCTGCCGAGCAACCACAGGTTGCTAGTTACAACTGAGCTACAATGGCGGAGTCAACGAAATCTAAAAGACCTCATTATGAATCACAGAAACGCACAGATAAAATTCGAGGCAAAGCGAGGGTCTATATAGGAGCTGCATTTGAACGGTGGAGACAGTTGAAAGCAGAGGAATTTAAAACGGATGCAGAATTGGCTACTCTTCTCCTAGACAGGTAAGTTGAGCTTCGCTAACTAAGTTAGCATCATAGCTTGACGGGGATGGACATTTCGAATACTTTGAACTGTCGAGTAATAACGTTATTCATTTCGATCATAGAAACAAACATTATCAGCACAGCTAATGCTAGCAGCATTAGCACTGTCCTGGTATGGGCATCCGGTCTCCAGTGCGCTGTCCAGCGGTTTGCCAGCAGTGGCTGGACAATACGAAATCTTACATTTGACACTTGTATGGTTATTGCAGTTCTTTC
>OMLP01017560.1:0-15191 GCA_900302685.1 Spondyliosoma cantharus | reverse complement strand
AGTCAATAAAAGTGGAATTTTTTTTATATGTATATTAATTTTATAGCATTTTTTAAATGTAAACAGGAGGTGGACATTTTTGGCCACGAACAAGCTGAGAGGGAGTTTTATCTACTTTGCCTTCCCTGCACAAAAATAACAATGCATAATAATCGGTGTTGTTGTCAATCAGTTACATATCTCAGACTGTGTTGTTCATAATACAAGAAAAACTGGTAGCACTGAGAAGATAGGCTGTGGTCATTTTTGTGGTAGTCTTCCAACAAGCGCATTGTGCAAACAAATTGGCATTTGAGGGGTTAAAAAAATAAAAAGGAATGTTTATTTTGTACTTATGACAAGAACTGATATTAATTAAAAACTTTATGCAGTAAAAGCAGCAAAAAACATACAAAATCTAAAAATTACAGACTCAATCTGTTGGTGGCCATTTTTGGCCACGAACAAGCTGAGAGGGTAGTGATTTTGAACAAGGCCAGAGGGTTAAGCAGAAACAATAACAGAAATGATAAATTATAAACAGAAACAATAACATGGAAGACTGCTGAGTGATCCACTCAGCAGTCTTCCATGTTATTGTTTCTGTTGTATTCATTGAAAGTTTTACAACATTGCTTCACAAACCAAATATAAACTTGTATATAGTCGATGTAGTATCTTACAGTGAAAACTATGATGACCTCATCACATTCTTTCTCTTCTTCCTCTTTACTGGCAAAGACGTAGGTAACTTACACTGATCAGCCATAACATTATGACCACTGACAGGTGAAGTGAGTAACACTGATTATCTGTTCATCATGGCACCTGTTAGTGGGTGGGATATATTAGGCAGCAAGTGGACATGTTGTCCTCAAAGTTGATGTGTTAGAGGCAGGAAAAATGGGCAAGCGTAAGGATTTGAGTGAGTTTGACAAAGACCAAATTGTGATGGCTAGACGACTGGGTCAGAGCATCTCCAAGGAAGGAACAGCAGTGAACCTGTGACAGGGTCATGGGCGGCCAAGGCTCACTGATGCACGTGGGGAGTGAAGGCTGGCCCGTGTGGTCCGATCCAACAGACGAGCTACTGTTGCTCAAATTGCTGAAGAAGTTAATGCTGGTTCTGATAGAAAGGTGTCAGAATACACAGTGCATCGCAGTTTGTTGCATATGGGGCTGCATAGCTGCAGACCAGTCAGGCTCATGCTGACACCTGTCCGCTGCTGAAAGCGGCAACAATGGGCACCTGAGCATCAGAGCTGGACCACGGAGCAATGGAAGAAGGTAGCCTGGTCTGATGAATCACGTTTGCCGGGTGTGTGTGTGTCGCTTACCTGAGGAACACATGGCACCAGGATGTTCTGCTGGGAAACCTTGGGTCCTGCCATCTGTGTGGCTGTACCACCTACCTAAGCATTGCTGCAGACCATGTTACACCCTTTCATGGAAATGGTTTTCCCTGACGGCTGTGGCCTCTTTCAGCAGGATAATGTGCCATGCCATAAGCAAAATGGTTCAGGAATGGTTTGAGGAGCACAACGACGACTTTGAGGTGATGATTTGGCCTCCAAATTCCCCTGATCTCAATCCAATAGAGCATCTGTGGGATGTGCCTCGACGGGTCAGGGCTGTTTTGGCAGCAAAAGGGAGACCAATACAATATTAGGCAGGTGGTCCATTATGTTATGCCTAATCAGTATATATCGATGCCTTTTGGTACACAGCCTCAATTTGAAATGAAAGTATTAGGGGGTGGAGCGTCAGCGTTTTATTGCCTCAATTAACTACATTTACTATCAACACTGATTGGGATATCCAAATGAAAATGGCAAATTTCTCATTTAAATATTCTATTCAATGGGCATACATGACATTTACAAAACTGACGAAAGAAATCCAGAAAGACTAACTGAAGATTTGCTGATGTGATTTAAAAAAAACACTTTATTCACAAAGAGAGAAGGAAAGTTGATTTCACAGATTGAAAGTTAATTCATCCATTTTGTCTTGAATTTTAAATCAGGCAGTTTTCTTGGAACCCTTGCAACTTGCGTCCACAGCACACATTTTTTTTATGTTCCTCTTCTAACACCTTCTGTTCACACAGGATACATCAGACCTTTACTACATTTTTACTCTATGCTAGTTTCACATCAACACATAAAAAAGAATAATACAAAGGGATGAATCAAAACCTCAAAAGCATTTTTTCTATTTTAATTTCACCCACTTCAGACTCCACTTTCAATGGCATCCCGTCATAGTGAGTCTTCACATTCTAGATGCTTTATCCTCCCAAACAGACATATCCATCAATCCAGAAATGTATTCTCCATTTCTCAAGCAAACAAAACAGACAAATGCATGATTTTCTGAAAGACAACAGGGACAATCTGTGACATTGTAAAGAAGTCTGAGTGACATTTCTTAGTTCCATAACAGTTACCATTTAAGGTTAAATGCAAGAGTTCCGGAAACCTGGTAGAATACTAGCAAAGCATTAGTGAAGCAGTGAATGTAGCTCTGGTATGCTCACACCAAGCACGACTACATCAGTGGATTCAGACTCCTAGTTTGGTTCAATAGGCAAGTTGAGAACAATACCATTTTAAAAAAAGAAAGGAAAAAAAAACAGTAATGCCCAAAAATGCAGGTCTGAGTCTTCTCTGGATGTGACAGGACTGAAGACATAATCCCAACCAACAGGAAATGACCTTAATATAATGCAAGGGCTTATGGGTAGGAGGAGGTAGATGTAGACATCTGGCAGCCAGCCATCTGTCTGCTTTTACTCTAGAGTGTACTGAATTTGATGCTACGCTTATACTATGAAACAGCATCTTCATGTTTCTTTCACCCTGCGTACTGCATTATTTTCAAAATGTTATTGTGGATTTCGTGCACACAGGTACATATGTTCTTTGTTGCTGCAGAAAGTCATGTTGTCCTGGGGAGAGCTGCAGACAAGCATGTGCTACCTGTGTGAGAGATGGCCTCACCAGCTGTTTCTCAAAACCTGAACTGGCAGCCGGGCAAATGACTGGGGGTGTAACCTGTGAGCTTCCTCCTAGTTTCACTGCCCATGGTGCAAGCACCCTAACCAACCGACAGGAGTCACTCATGCAGCAACACAGTTTAAAACCCTCGTCTGAGTCCAACACCATATGCCTTCAGGGAGAGCCGTCTGAAAATGTGCAGTTATGCCATTTTTTGAACAATTATCGAATCATGCCTCTCTCTGTGATGGCAACCCTTTCCCCAGGCATAATCACTTGGCAGGACAAAACTTTGTAGAAACTAGCTCTTAAGTTGTCCAGTTTCTTTATGTTGCCTTCTAAACCTTGGTAAGCCTGTTCATGATGTCCTTCACTTGATACCTGTGTTTGCTCATGATCTGATAACATAGCTCATCCCAACCTTTACCTGTGCAACTGTGCTGGTAGTGCTACTACAGTCGATTGAATGACACCGTTTTCACCTAACCAAACAAACCAAACTAGTAAACCACTCCATGCTGCAGCATTTAAGTCAACTCCTCCAAACATTCGTTCTCAGAACACAGTCCTTTAAATGTGTTGACAATTGGGCAGCCACAACTTTAATGGCCACAATATTCTGACACATAAGAATTTCAGTTACACATTCTCTGACATCGAAAAACAGCTAAATATTACAATTTGATTATGAAAACAAGGTAAAAAAGCTCTACATGGTTTAGTGTATATAAAGGGGCATGTGCACACTTTGGATCTAAAATGCCCAGCCTGAGGGACCCCAATCAGAAACATACAGTCTGCTACTGTACAGGACTGGAAAAGTAACAAAGGAATCATCACTGCACTAGTGTTCTTCTCGGTGGATTAAAAGAAGCTGTTAAGAAATACTGGTAAGGAATAATACATTTTCCTTTACATTTAAAATTATATATCATCAAAGTGTTATAATACAGAGAATGCATTTACAGACAGTTGGCCCACTGCTGGGTAGAGTCCAGTTCCTCTCCCTGGGAAGGAGGTGGGTCTCAACTCATGCTGGGCCTTACATTGGCTGGTTTGGATTAGGATGGGGTGAGCAGGTGGGAACAGATAGAGCTGGAAGGCCACCACCCATGGGTCATGCTGCCGTCGCCATGGTAAACCTGATATGGTGCAGCATGGGAGGATCTGAAATGAATGAGAGTCTGGTTAATTATATCATACTGAGGATATTATGTGATGTGTTTATGGTCATGACTGTTCAATGTGCTTTTATGCATGTATCTTTTTATATGTGTAACTGTATGTCTAATTTGTGTGTGAACTTCTTGAGGGGAGCTGCCTGAGGCTGCAAAATGAAATTCAGTGTAAACTCACAATAAAGTTGTTTTGTATCCTATATTGTCTCTGCCTTACTTAGCAGCTTTTGAAAGTGATTGGCTGGCAGTACCATAGAAATCACAGTGATCAAGTGTCTGATACACTGAAAAAAGACATTTTTATTCTTGGCTTTGTTGAGAAGAAGGAAGCACAGAAGAAGTCACATACAGGGCACATATTAGCTAGTTCAATTGTAAATATTGCTATGGAAATTTCAAAGCACATAAGACTTTAACTTCTGCCCTGTGTTCCCTAAAATGTCTTATAACTTTACAGTTAGATCACTTTATTGTAGTCACTTACTGGTGACATCTTGAATTCTCTTACAAGATGGGGTTCAGATCGGTCAAATGGCAAGTCCACAGTGATATACAATATCTTGCTGTAATTTGTACTGTATGCAAAACATTTTTTTTATTGCTCAGTGTTCACCTCAACATTTGATGATATACCTGAAACTAACACAGTTATCGTGTCTGATGTTCTTTTAAAGTTTTCTCACCAACATTTTGACTTGTGTAAGCGTTGTTTAAACAGACAAAAATATCACAGTCTGGAACATGTGATGTTATTGCCTCACATTCTAAGTAGATGGAAGGCCATATCTCCCACGGGATGTAGTCAGCACAGTCAGCAGAGTCTCTCAGCCCATTTAATAAGGCCTCTCTCATTCTCTCTGTTCCTCTGTTTTTGTCTGTTAGTCACCTCAAACCATCAGGTTTCATTCACAATTCAACACTGCCTTTATCTCACAAACACAACAAATATATGTTACAGAATGTTCTATCCCCTGCTATTGTCACCAAATTTTGATGTGACATCTGAGTGACCATAAAAAGATCTGGGCCATCTGATCCATAGGTGGTACTGTAGCAGTATATGTTAAAATAACCATAGTGCTCCTCATTACACTGATCAGACTCAACATAAAAATCACTGACAGTTCAAGTGAAAAACATTGATCATCTGGTTGCAATGCAATGCTGGGAAACCCTGTGTCCTGGCAATCCTTATGGATGCCACTTGACACACACCACCCACCCAAACATTGTCACAGAAAAAGTGTACCCCTCCATGGCAACAGCACTCACAGATGGCAGTGCCCCCTCTCTAACAGGACAATGGGCCCTTCCACCACAAAAACTGCAAAGAAAACTGAATGACCCAAGGAATGTGTCACAGAGCTAAAGATGTCAACCTGGTCTCCAAATTCACCAGTTCACAACCTGATCAAGCATCCATGGGTCTTCCCAGAAAAGTCAAATGGCAGGAGGAGGGGCTGCACATGATCTGCTGCAGTGTTGGGTGGGTAGCATGTGTCAAGTGGTTACTACACGGACGCAGGGAACCCTTTTCCCAGCAGAACAATGCATTGTAGCACGATTATCAATGTCATTTACTTCACCTGTCAGTGGTTTTAATGTAGTGGCTGATCTGGCATACGCCAGTATGTTCCCTCTAAATCCAGGAAATTTGACTCTTTTTACAGGAGTACAGCGGACTGACAGAGAGCCTCATCATATGGTGCAACAACCACCACCTGAAGATCAACATCAGCAAAGCTAATGAGCTAATAATTCCAAGTTCATTGAATGACACAAAAACAGTCAAAAAACATTCCTCCCGCTACGGCTGTTGCCGGAATGGAGGCATAAAAAAACTGTTAAATGAAAGCTATTAACAAAAAACAGTCAATAATAGCTTGTGGGGCCCTATTGCACTATTTAAAAAAAAAACAAGGTTGCACACAGTGCATGGATGCAGGAGGTCCATTTAATAATCAAAATTAATTTTCACATTCGTTTCTGTGTTCTGTCAAGTCACCCACAGTGTCCATATCTGATCATGAGGTAAAAGTTACACAGTTGAACTTTAAGTAGACTTTGAGCATGACCATTTGTTTACATTTTGGCATATCTCCATCATGAAAAGTGATGCTGTATTAGCCATTAACCCTTCCTGTTCATAGTCTGACTCGGATGATTAGAACACAGGACCTGAATATGACTGAATGTCTGAGGAGTATCTTACCATGATATTGGCTCATTGCGTTGTTCATTCTCTTCCTGAGTGTTTGCTCTACTTGGCTGACCAGCTTCCTCTGGACAGAGGAACAAAAAAGATGGAAAAGATTTTGTGTGCAGCTTTAATTAGTAAGTCCTGTTTATGAAAAATACATAGTGGTTTGCTCAAGGACTGTCTTTATTACTGCCAAACTCAAGAAATAAAACACAGGTGCGTTGGACCCACAGGGACATACTTACCTGAAAGTAGCCATGTTTTGAATAAAGGCTATTAGGCTAATTGAAGTTTTTTTGTTCGTGCTCCAAGCAAAAGTGCCTGATTTTTTTTTTTTTATACAGGGCATACAGTACAAGCAAATCTCCTTAAAGGAGAGCAATTTTCACAAGGCACTCTGTATACAATGCTGACATGAGCAAACAGCTTGCCGACATTGTGTGGGTGAAATGCTTATCTTACCACAGGGGTTTCCCTCGACATTGTCGAGAAGATTGGCTGTAGAGTTGGCTGTGCCCAATCTGGAAAGGAGCTTAGTTAAGAACACAAAAACTCTGGCCAGACCAGATCACAGCTATGGAGGCTGGTCCATGGCAGATGATGTATGAGAGAAGCAGAAACTGTGTTTACTGAGTTTGACAGAGCTCTCATCAGTGTGTGAAAGTGTATGATTGGTTGTTGCTCCTGATGAGCACATGGTGCCTTGGATAGTAGCCTCTGTCACCAGTGTATGGATGTGTGTGCGAATGGGTGAATGCTGACTTGTGTTGCAAAGCGCTCTGAGTAGTCAAAACTAGAAATGTGCTATAAAAATACATTTACAATTTACTTTACTACCTTACTGCAAAAAGGAGTATTAGTCAGATAATGTAACAAACGTTGAGCAAAGGATACGAGTGGTGCTTCAGGAGTGTCCTCCTCTTTGACTTTCTCCTCTTTGTCTTTTCTGAAAATGTTCTGGCAATTTCAAATAGTTTCTTTCTCGTTGCTGCAGGTGAGAAAGCAGCTGAGGTCATTCACTTACTGTAGACAATGCCCTTTAAGGCTAATGCAATTTTTTGTGAAATATCAGCAGTATTATAAATAAGGATACTTACATTTGCCCATGTGTTTGAGTTTGTCTCTGAACAGGGCATCGTCCGAGACGACCTCCATTGAAGCTGCAGAGTACTGCTCTCCTGCACACAGACATGAAAACACTGCCACACTGACACTTCTTTACTTGCACATTGAGTACTTAAACTGTAGAATCACAAGTATTATTAGTATGATGTCTGTAGCACAAATCCTTGACAAAAGCCACAAATATCACAGTGAATGCATTTACAGACACAAAACAGTATTTAGAAGAATTCAGTGTGCAAAGACAGTCTCAAATAGCTTGGCAGAGGAAGCTTGATGAGTGATATCTACCTGTGGAATTCTCCATGCTAGATGAATGATTGGACTTTGATTTCTTTGACTCATACTTCAAGCGATCTAAAAACAGAGAGCAGATGTTATGACCACTGATGTGAGGAACCAAGATGTGATGAGCTCTGGTAAAATGGTATAATGCCCAAACTTCTAAACCTCTACATCAATTAATCTTGACCAGTGTTAATGAGAGGGGAGAACAGTTCTAATCTTTGCATTGTTGCACCAGAACAGCTGAGGCAAGCCTTTTGGTTATCTAGTTTGTCTCAGCAAAGCCTTAGTTTCAGAACCCCTTAAAGGTAGGATGTTTTTGCCCCGTGCCTTGCTGTATCTAAAATCAGCTGTGATGTGTCAATCAGTTACTTGCTAAATATTTTGTTGGTCATCATGTATATGTTGTTCAACTTGTCAATGATTCTAAAGATGGAAACTGGGTGCAAATAAGAAGAATAACCTCGATCTTAAGTTCTGAGTTCTGAGCTGAAAGTTAGATATTTAATTTCTGATAGTAAAAATCAGTTTTGTCTCAGAATGGAGATCCTAATCCCATAATACATCAATTTCTTTGTAATGATTATATTTATATTGCTGAGATTAAGTGAACAATGTGATTAAAGAACTTAGAGCTCAAAGAAGTCCATCATTTATAAAACAGTGCCTTGATCATAAGCTGAGAGATGTAAAACTATGAGAAATGGAGACACATGGAATTCAATTTGTCCAAGTAAAGAAAAGCAAAGAAATGTATGATAAAAATACAACAGCAAAAACATTACAAAACTATTAACACTGCAAATGTGACAGAGCTAAAATGTGAAAAGCAAGAAAACTGTTTGATTTCCTTATTTTGCAAAAATGTATTACCCAAAATTCCTGCATTAGATTAAAATGTGATTCGGAGATTTAAAAAAACAAAAACAATGTCAACCTCTTGTCAGTAGATTGGACACCAAACAGAGCTAAACTGGCTGAATTTGAACTTTGATGTTTCTTAGGAGTACAATATATATCAGCACAGTAGGCTGTACTCCAGCGGGTGGCGTTCCTTAAATGCGGCGCACACCAGAACGGATTGACAACATTTTATTAACAGTTACATTAAAACAAAAAATGGTGAACTACGCCTTTTGCAAGCAACTTTATCAAATTTGCTGGCTGCAACCAGAAGGGAAGCACTGCTGTGCACATGCATCTGTTTTGGATAACAATATATTAATGTTTTACCTCAAGCATTGCTTTTTGTAAATCATTTTTCTGCATTTGAAGGCAGGAACACATTTCAAAGAGGCTGGGATATGGGCAACAAAAGACTGGAAAAGTTGTGGAATGCTCCAAAAACAAATGATTTGATCACTCCATGGGTAAACAGGTTCATTCGTAACAGGTGATTTTAAAGTGGTTTACCACTTTGCCAAACACATGACTGTATAAAGGATATTACTACATGGGCTCAAGTACACTCTGTAAACTGTTATTGGTGAACACAATTCTGTGGCAAATGATTGCATTCTGTTTTTATCTATGTTTTACACAGAGACAGGGAGTCAGGGTTGCACCATGCAATCCTGTCTCATAACTCACTGCACACCATGCCACATTGTGGAACAGGGCAATATGAAATGGAAATGTAAAGTCATTGCTGATATAAATGGTTTATGCCAAATTGGACTAAAGGGACTGTTCACTCATATGTCAGCTTGAATCCACGCACCACAACACAAAGGCCAAATTCCTAAAGGCCAAATTTCTGAAAACAATTGCCTTTGCTTTTCATATTAAGCTCTAACATTCTCTAGTGTTAGTACCTTTGGGTTGCTGATATAACTGAATGGTTTGTAAACATACATTTAAGTTTCATTACTTAGACAAAAAAATTACAAAGAGACAAGCATTGGACCTGAGCATCAAGGCAAATAGTGGTAATAACAGGACAAAAACAAAGGCTTTTAAAGGTGCCCTGTGGAGTGTTTCCTTTAAACAAACAAACCTCATGTTTACATTCAGTGTTAGACACCAAAATGCATTCTGTGTGCAGGACTGTGTACCGCATCAACCGCATTGTATGCATATGTGTGTCCTTACGCACATGCATGAGACAAACGAAATTTTCATAGAAAAACGCTACCTAAAGGTCAAAAACTCCACAGGGAACTTTTAATGACAAAAACCTTAAAAGGTCTTTTCAGTCTGAATGCTTTTATTTTCTATGTATTACTTTCAGTGACTTCAATCCTGTGTACAAAACTATACCACTTTAAACAGTACAGTTATTGACAGTGACCTACAAATCTGACATTATGAGCAGAATTTCATTGTGTATACTGAGTCAAATGTACACACTTATACCTCTCTCTAAGGCAATGAGGAACTCGCGGTTGCGCTGCAGCTCTCTCATAAATTCCTCATTCTGCAGGAAGAGGGCAATGCGCTCATCTTCCAGATACTGCTTCAGTTTCTTGTCTTGCTCTGTCGCTCCTGTTGTCAAACTTGGACCTCCAATAGTCCCTTCAGCTCCAGAACGAGAACCAGATTGGGCTGTCCATTGGCTTATTGAAGAAACTGAAGAGGAGGATGATGATGAGGGCTGGGATAGACTGCTCTGAGAGCTCTGCTGAGGGAAAGACAAGTGAAGTTATTGATTATAACATCAATCAATGCTGTTTGATTATGGAACACTTATCCAGAAGACGATAAACTTGTTTTAAAAAGTTTTAATACTATTCTGAATTGGACACACTGTTTTTCCTGGAGCTGATAACGGAAGTTACTGATCTTTTTGATCTCTGATGAGTTGCACATGTGCAGTACCTTTCAGGCAGCTGACTAGGCTCAGACCACACATAAGCCACAGACAACAGTTTCTTTTTTAATATCTTTAACTTCAGTCTCTTTTTCAAACTCTTGACAGAGATGGATGGAAAGATTAACGAACCAACGATCTTGACCAACATGTGTTCCCCTGGGGGCAATAAATATCCATGACTACATCAGGGTCAACTGACCCGGGAGTAAATCCCAATAACTTGCACATTGGAGACAGAAGTTGAATGTTAGTGGGTGTAAGTGGGTTTTTGTGTGTGAAAGGGGTATTTCATTTCCTTGTATCTGTTACAATATTAGCGATTTTCAATGGGGTCTCTAGTTCCAGACCCCCCTGTTTATACACATCAAAGGAAAGGAGCCACCTTGAACCTCTTGGCAACAAGAGGGCACATCACGCAAGGACCAGTAGTTCCTTAGCACCTAAGTGACACCCTAATTATGACTAGTAATTACACTACAACCCCTAAAACATCTTTATCAACACACCACAATGCTTAACTTGTTGAGGTGCCAATGCTTTAAACAGAATGCACCCACATGTGTATGCTGACATTTTTGTTTTACCTTTATACTGTCTAACTGCTGTGGCAGAATCCGCAAGAAATCATCTGGGAGATTTCCAAGCAAAGGAGGGTTCCAGTTCCGGTAACTTCTGACCTGCTGGTGACCTGGAGGTGGCTCTGCTTCAAATCTATGAGAGCCCATGGAATAACAAGACACATCAATAATTCTATCAACTGCATTAGGTACATAATCAACTTATTTCTAGTAATCTCAAACAACTATTAATAATTTACATCATTTAAATTGCCCACTCAAAATTGCATAGGATGTCCAGGGCAAGGAAACATTTATTTGTTTCCCGTACTTCATTAACAGAGAAGACGGATATCATGAGTGAGGAAATGCCTGATGATTTCTTGCAGATAAACAAGACAAACAGGAAAGATTTGTAACACTGTCATACAAATCAAGTAGGCTGACTGAATATCTGTTAAAGAGGCTCCATTAAGGTTTTTAAGAGTACTCCCTTTCCTTTAGTTTGTTGACTTGCTTTTTGCGAATATAAATGTTTGCAAAGTTACAAAGCCCTAAGTCCACACCAAAGGGAGTTATGGTCTCAGACAGATAAGACTGCTCCCTGAACTGTCTAAAACACCTTGTCATTAGTCCAGCCTTTTCTTCTTTTACTTATCTACATCATTATGTAACACAGCACCACCTCTAGCAAGGGGACCATCCTCCGCATAGGTGACAGCCCTGGCGACCGCACTGTGCCACTGTTATACATGGATGTGGAAGACACAAGCAAACAGCCAATATTTTTGATCGAAATTTGTCGACTTAACAAAAATAGAATTTTGACCTTATATTTTACTCTTCAACTGCTTCAGTAACTTTACAAGTTCAAGAACAGACTGATACCAACTGTCTGTGGTTTGACATCAATCATGACAGCTTTAAGTTTTGCTATGTTTTATGTTGCTTCACTGTTTTGATTTGTAGGTTAGCCTTTGTGTTTGACTGTTGCTCGGCTAATGTGGCAACTCTAAGGCAAATTTGGACTAATAATGTAATATTGAGGGCGACTCAAGATAAACTGTTGGAATGTTATGCCTCATTTGAAGTCAACTATCGAGAGAAAGTAGTGACTAATTAACAGTTTTTTCATGTTGCTTTGAGAGCTAATAATAATCAAAATATTATTGAGATTGCAATATGGCCATGTAATATCCATATTGCAGAAGCTGCAAGGTCCAGGTGTTTGTTTGGCACAGACCCGGACAAATGTCACATCATGATTTTAACAGATTTTTCACGAAAATCAAAATCTTGACGCAAAATCTGCTCACAACATTATTTTAACATTGTGAATCAGCTCACAGTTACATTATATGTCACAATAATGTTTTAACCACATTGTGTAGCCCTACAGCTTTTTGTTTGTTTACATTGCATATACTGCAGCACCAGCTCAGCAATTGTTAGCTTGGTTGTTATAGGAAGCCCTTTGGCTTCAGGACCCTCGCCGGTATGTGTGTGTGAGTTGTTGCTGTGTGTCAATTTACTTGATAGATGTGCCCTGAAGGTGATATAGCTATGAATGAAAAATATTTCATTTGCTTGGTATCTATGTGTAACTTTGATTAACACCCAGCAGTTAGCTTGCTAACACAATAAAAAGACTGTAATGTTAGTGGCCTGCTGGACATTGAGGCTGAGGCTAATAAGGTCCTTTCATATGTTTGCTGTTGCATTACCGTGGAGACGCCGGAGCGGTAAAATGGGTGGCTGCACTTGATAACTGTAGACTCTAGGAGGCAGCAGAGTCCTTGAGTTCTGATGAGGACAGTACAATCCTGTTTACAGGTTTACTTTATATCGCATTTCGTAATTTGATTAGCAATGGCAGAGTGGCACTGTCTGTATGTATGTAGTCTAAAGCAAAATGTATATGACTGCGTCGGCTGATATTTAAATCTAACAGCTCTTCTGTGAACTAAGTTAAATAAAGATACGTACTGTTTTTACTTGCATAAGCCTATAAATGATACATACAGTCTGAGGTATATGTTTATGCCCAGCTCGAAGGCAGTGTGGAGATCGCAGTTAGTTAGCTGTGGCAGAATGTTGTACACCCAGATTCACTTGTAAGATAACTTTAACCAGTGTTGCAGGTATACAGCATATAACTACATATTTTTCAGTCGGCATTGTGTTTACCCACTTCTAAATCCCCTGATGTTACATTGTTTGCGGAAAGTAACTGCATACTTCGGCTCATTAACATTTATTTCTGCAAACACTTTCTGCTGCTCTAAGATGCACCAGCAAAGAACCTGATCACACTTCATTTTAAGACCGTCAGCCTAAAACTAGCAATGACACTTGCTCTGCGCGCCACTTCAGCAGGTTAGAAGGGCTCTGATGCTGGAGGATTGATTAAGGTTATGTTATTAATATTGTAGGTGCCATATGAGTAATTTCAGTTCATGTTTGAGTACATTTTGGATTTGACAAACAGAAGAAGGAGGATTCGATATTAGTTTCATGATTTAATTGCATTTAAATATGTGGATTGAAGTTACAGTTATTATTTTATTAATATTTGCACTATTATTGTTGCACACAAATGTTGATATTTCATTTTGTAATGTCATTATTATATTTTGTGTGGTGGATAAAAATAAGAGCCTGTAGCTTTAAGGAGGTAGCCATGCAGTTTGAGGCACGGTGTTTTAGAAGCTAAGCTGTGTGGATTACTTGAGAGCCGGAGGAGTTCACGTTTTTTCTGACCGTGTTCGGAGTGTGTTTATTTCAGCCTCATATAATCAACAATAATGATAATAATAACATTAAAGCAAATAGAGCTCTGGTATCGGAATAATATCGGTATCGACAGATATCCAAATTCAGGAATCAGATCGGATCGGAAGTGAGAAAATGTGGATCAGTGCATCCCTAAATAGCACTGGTAAAAAAATAGTCATTTTTTATTTTATTTTATTTTTTCAAAAAATAATTTCTCACCCTATTTGCAGCGCCCCTCGTGGATGACACCGCCCTTAGCATTCGCCTATACAGTCTATGCCAAGGGCCGACTCTGGTCTAAATCAATGCGCATGGATTGTGAATCCGAGAGCACAGTTTACGAATCTGAGAGCATGGATTTCCACATCCATTTATTTTTTCTACCATGTGATCCTAGAGGGGATCCGCAGTTACGGATTGATTCAATGAGGAAATAAAACAGCGTGTCTGGTTCCAGAGGGAGGAGAGAGAAAATCCCTGATCTGTTCACTGTAGTCTGGACTGCTCACATGTGTCACCGGGTGGTTGTTGGTGCACATTGCAGCTAATGCAAAATCAGTTGGATAAAATAAAAGTCCCCCTCTCCTTTTCTGCCATGTCTTGGCACCTTTAACGCTGCAGTATTGGCATCATCTTAAAGGAGAAACATCTTTAAGGATCAGATTCCCGCTCTTACATGTACAGTGGTGAAGTCTTTGGCTTACAAGCAACAAGCAGCTAAGTTGAAGCTAAAAACACCAGCAGAGCTGACTGGCGATGGGGAGCAATGCTGGCTCAGGGTTCTGTGCTTTCTACTTGTACTGTACGTGCACAACTATTACAGGTAAGAAGTTGTCTACTTGCTAGTTTTTGATCATAATTACTGTAATTAAAGGTCTCATATTATACTGTTTTTCATCAATTTCACACAGCTGTCAAAGGTCCAACAACACTGTATTCAATATGCATTGCCCCAAACCCATCCATGGTCCTGAATTTCAGCTGTCTAAAAGTTGCTCAAATGAGCTCTGCTGAGCTCTCTTGAGAGCAGGCTGTTTCTGTGCCTGCACCTTTAAATGCTAATGAGCTGGAGAGCCTTGTCCAATGGCCTTGCGTGCTTCACGTCCCTCAGGGAGACGATGCCTCTTACGCTAGCCGGTTGCATGCGCTAATGTTTACGGTGGATGTATCGCTATGGCTCGCGGAGATGCTTTCTTTCAACCGTACAAGTTTGACCCAGAAGGAGAGGCTCCTGAAGAAACACAGACTCTGCGGCTGCAGCAGGACGTTTCAGAATGGTTAGTG
>OMLP01017559.1:5963-23880 GCA_900302685.1 Spondyliosoma cantharus | reverse complement strand
CCGGGGACACGTTGGATTGGTTCCAGGTATTTCTGTGGAATAGATATGAAAAGTATCTTGATGATCATCAGATGATGTTGTTTTTGTTCTGTGTGCTGTCTTAAACTGTGCTAGCTGTGAACTGTGCTCACCTTTCTTCTGAAAGAAATGTCTCCTTGCTGTCTTTCCCTTTCTGCCTTTTCCTTTCCTTTAAGGCTCCCTGATTTTGCTTTCTTGGGGAAAGACATGTGTTGATGAGCAGCAGCCGCTCCGCTCGTTAAGCTGTTTGGAGACCATCTTCACACCTGCAGCTGCAGGGTGGACTGAACCATTATGTATTGTGAGGGGTGAGAGGGGCCTCAGACAGCTCCACTATTTATTTGTTATACAGAGTAAAGTCTCTCATCCGATTTATTCTGCCAATTTTAAGTTAGTTATGACACTAATTACTTAGAAATACAAACATAAAATCAAAAAAACATTTTTATTTCAGGCCTTTTGAGTGCCCCCTCCCCCATTGGGACCCTGGATAATCAGTCTCACTTTTCCCCCCAGTTCGACGCCTCTGCTAAGCAGGATGCTGTTTTGCTGGCTTCCCCATGTTTCGAGCTTTGGGGATGTTTGGTTCATTACAATAGTTGAAATATTGAATTTGGAACAAAATCTCTCTAAAACAGGCTGAAACTATGACTACTGCAGAAAGAGAATGTTACTGTGTGAAGCAACCTGGCATAATGCCGAACCATGTAATAGACCCACCGATCGCGTATGGCCTCGCCTACAGTCCAGTCAGACTTTCAAAATAAGGACCCCAAAAGATAATGGTTTCACTTAAAATAACTAGTTCCTTAAAACAATCAACATTGGCTGTTGGCTGGGTGAAGCTCCTGTGACTGAGCCAGCAGTGCCAGTCCACCACCTGCCCCTGTCATTATCACCCCTTACTTTTGCTAAAAGCCTCTACTTGTCAGTGACACACGTAGTGGACTGGCAGGTCTATCACATGCTTTGCCTTAAAGGCTTATAAACACATCCAATATCTACACAAGAGGGTTTCCTCTTGTCTGTTTAAATCTGCTGTCGTTTTTGCTCTGCTCCAAATAGTCTGCCTCAGGTCATTTTGTTTTGTATTGAAGTCCTTTAGTCATATTTTCATTTTTACCAATTTTGGATAATTTTCATGGTATCATTTTTCTTGATTGAAGATAGCACGAGTCGTAGTAACATGCATTTGGGGTCTCATAGCGTGTATATTGTGTCCTGTTCAAAAGATGCTGAAGCGGAGCCAGGCTCCGGTGTCATCCAGCCTCCCTCAGTAATCAATAGCCTTCCACTCCAACACGCTGGCCCGTTATTTATGTCCGCCTGTGGACTTTATGTGGATAGGTCAGAGTGAGCGCTGTCCTAAAACAGCTTACTGCAGCACTCCAGCCCATGCACAGAGGGGAAATTTATTTTTTCTCCTTTAGTATGCTGCATTGAATCCAAAGTTTAAGAGTCCATTGATTGCCGTTGCTGGGGCGTTCACTTGTCACGTCTAATGAGTGAGGTGTGCGGGTTTGCTTCAGTGTGTGAAGTCTTAATGGGCTCTTTGGGAAAGTGAGAACACAGGGTTTACCTTCATGCTATATTAATGCAGCTTTGCAGGAGAGTGGAGACTTTGGAAGTTAATTAATGTCACGTCCTGGTAATAGTTTTTCCGAACTTTCACAGCGATAATGCAGAAAGGCTAAGACTGAGAATATCTGAAAATGCATCCGCTCGCATTATTGTGGTGAAAGTTATAAATCATTTGATATTGATTTCCGGCACCAGCCAGAGAGAAACAGGGAAGCGTCGGAATGAACCAGACAAAGATCAAAGATTTTATTTGTCCTGATGGTGGCGTTTGTGATTTTCCAATAAATCCCCTTTAGCATTGTTAATATGAATGTTTGACAACTTCTTTGTTTTTTGGGCCAAACTCACTCGTACCTCTCTAATAATACTGGACTTGTTCTATTTACTTTAAAAAGTTCAGTCGTTTGTCGTAGTGCTGCCGTTAAAGCTTCACTGTAGCTGTTTCTCATGTTAATCTTACAAAAGGTGTTACAGTTTTGTTTTTGTCCATTTAGTGCAAGACCCAGCAACAATACAATACATGTCTTGGGTTAGTGTGTCCTTTTTTAGGATGGCCCTCACGGACCAATCAGTACAGTGCATAGACTGGTAGTTGGTGGGTTGCCGAGCCGCGAGGCGATGGACCTGCTCCTGAGTAGGGCCAAGCTGTGACTGCCCCGCCTGGAAGCAGGCCGCGGTGATGTCTCGTAACTGTGCCACCTGCCTGCCCCTCAAACAAGTGTGTGGTGCAAATCGATAAACTGATGTCGGTGCAGGAAACCTGAGGGAAAGAGGTTTTTCAAAGTCAGTGTGTTTAGCTCTCAGTACGTTCATAGCCTCTAACTGAATCTCTTTAGTTTACTTACTCCTGCTGAAAACACATTTCCTCTAACGCCTCTTCATAATAAAAGCTTTTAAATTACTTAATAACAGGGGGCTTTTATTGCGAAGATGTTATAGGAAATGAATTAGCAGAGGCACTTTGCAAGTGATGATTCTTTGATAGCACTGCGGGGGAGCTAGACAAGTCCATGACACACCTTCAAGCAGGTAGCCCAGTTGTGCTGAAAATGCAAATCCCTGCCACGGCAAGTTAAACCGAGGAGAGTCGCCAGATGTGATGGTAAAAACGGCACGCGGTTGGCATACGACAGCACGGACTTGATGACATATGGCCGTTGGAGAGTATCAACGCAGGAAAGAGAGGCCGCTGAGGCTGCTGCGCTCCTCAGCTCAGGTCATTCACCTCTGGAGAAACACCCTGACGAATCCTGTCGGCTCTGCTTTGGCAACACATACGTTTGAGAGCAGCATGTGTCCCCTCTGTGCTCTCCACTCCACACCTCTTCATCCCTCATGTCCCTCTGATGCCCTCCTCTTGTCTCCCCCCTATTTCCATCTCTGTTGCCTCGTCTCCCGTGTCCTCCACTGACCTCTCTCCTCTCCTGCAATCTTCCTCCTCTTCTTCTCTCTTTTACCCTTTCCTCTCTTCCTGTACCTTTACGTTTCTCTTTTCTTCGTCTTCTGCTGATTTCACCCAGCAGTCGTTCCTTTCCGCTTTCTTCTTCTTCTTTCCTTGAGCTCATTCTTTCTTTTCAGCGTGGTTCTCTATAATCTCTTTCCCTGCCTTCTGTGTCGTCTCGTTTTCTCTTTTTCATTCAACTTTTTGCCCCCCCCGTATTCCTCCTTTCTTCTCATCTCTCTTCCACCAAATCTCTCTCTTAATCTCTTTTTGAACCATCCCTGTATCATCCTCTTTCCCTCGTCACCCATATTCTTCCCTTGTCTTCTCCACTTTTCCCCTCTTTTTCATCTCTCCTCCTGCCCTTGCCTCTGCGATTCCTGCCGGCATCTGCATCCTACGCAGCGTATAAATCACCTTTTACCACCGAGAGTCACCGCTCCCTCCTCCTGCTGGCCTAACTCTGTCAGAGGACGGAGGAGGAGGAGCTATCATGGTATGACCCATTTGGGAAAACCTCGAAACAACCTAGTCGCCTTTTTTTCTTTTTTTTTTTACTTCTTTGTTGCTTTCTGCTTTAAGAGACTAATCATTCTGTCCATCGTCGGGATGTTTCCATATTCTGGCAGCGACTCCTGTGACATCAGTGACTCATCCTTCTTTACTACATCCAACACTCTCAACATAAAAGGTTCTTTAAGGCACCACAGTGGTGCTTTTGGCTGTTTTTCTCATAAACAAGGAAATGCCTTGTTGGGAAATACAGAAATGATTTAAGAACGCATGATTTCTGAATAAGCAGTTTAAATCCGAAGTCTCACAGAGTTGACCGCTCTGAGGGGACAGGGGAGGTTTAAATGTTTTATTACTAGTGTGCATATCAAGGTGTCTTTTCACAACACAGGGTTCAGAACTGAAGACGCCTCTTGGATGAGAGGTCACTCAACATCCTCGAGAAACTGAATCAAGTCCAGTTATCGACGATACAGCACTAAGATTAACCTGAATGACCTGGATGACTGAGAACCTTCATCAACAACACAGGGTTTCACAGTAATATCAGCGAGTTGTAACTCCTTTGTGCTATAAATACAAAGAATACATACCCAAATGTTTGAATTAATAAAACAATGCATAGAGTCAATTTTATACATATTAATATATGCATCCAGAAGGTATGTACAGTATGTGCAATATCAGTAAAGTTCCTTGTTATTTGTGGTATTTGAAGGAGATTTTGGTACCAATTTATTGACAATACTGATCAGTTTCTCACATCTGGAAAAAACAGCTGTTGTATGACAATATGTTTTTATTGTACAGCCAATAGTCTGACCTCCTACATAGGACTATGGATGATATGGATGATATGATGCCGGGTGATTACATCATGATACATCCTCTTTTGTACCTTAATATCAACATTTTGTTGTAACAAAACAACAATGTACATTTATTTTTGCATTGTTCTCTCATTCTTTGCACAACCGCAAAAAGGTTTGCATGTCAGTAAATGTAAATATGAGTGACTGTGGGTGTAAATGCTTGTTTACCCCGCCTCTCAGCAAATGTAAGCGACGATCGACAGCCGACGATGTTCATAGTGGTGGCCACTGAAAGTCTTGGGGTGGTAACCAAAAGCCAGGGGCTGGATCTGATGTAGTGACAGGTGATGACCAGTGGCTGGCTATGCCTTTCTTATTTTTATTCACACGAACTATTCAGAAAAATATACATTGCTGATTGACTGATTAACTCTAAATTATAGCGCCTAATGTAAAATACCAGATAGAAGTAAATTATGTGTACGGTACTCATAACTCTATCAGGATGACCTTCCTTGGGGGCGCCACTGCCTCAACGATAAGTGGTTATAGATGATTGATGGATGTTTTCTCTATGAATAGTTGTATGTTCCACTGTGGGACGATAGTGTGTATTGCGTACGTAGTGCGTATTAATCATCCTGTTGAGATTCATTATGCATGACCAGCCACCGTCCAGACCAAACACCCTTGGAAGAACTGTCTGTCTTCAGGGTGTGGGCTCGGCTCTGTCTTGTTGCCATGGCTGTGCAGTATTTTCTAATGCACCTCTCCATACAGATACATCTATATGAGCTATGACACTATTGCATAGGTTGTGTTTTGCCGACACATTGGAGAATTGTCTCGTAGAGGAAGGCGGTTTATTAGTTAATGTAGTTTGCAGCTGAGGCGGGCTGGTGACACCAGTTCACAGCACCGGGGAGAGGAGTTAAGTGATGCAATCGATCGGGCCAACTGGCAGCGGTGCTGCGAGGAGAGGACGCCTTCTGTATGCATGGAGACGTCGAGGCAGCCTCTCTCCCTTAGGACAGAAACAAAACCCTGATGAACAGCGAGCAGTTTAATGGGACGGAGACAGACAACGCTGCAGCTGGAAGGGATTAAAAATGGAATAAAGTATGCATAATAATAAGATTATCATCATTGGCTGTTTTTGTTATAAAACCGAAGCATAATAGGCAGAAATTATGCAAGAACTTCTGTAATCATATAAACCCTTTCCTGCTTCAAGGCTGAAGACAAAAAGGTATTAGTTACAAACATAATACTGTAGAGCTACGTTATTTAGGAAAACCGCCTGCTTGTGTCTGAATATTGTGATCTAACTTGCATCTTTTCAATAATTTTCATTTATATAAAGGAAGAAAACATTCAGTAATGTTCTGCATCTTTTCTCTGAGCCCCGCCACAGACTGTCTCTGTACAGGTAGATAAAGGCTTTAAGAGATGAGGTCTTCTATCTCAGCATCCAGATTGTCTAAATTCTGTTTCAAACTAGTAATCCTCCTGTTATGAATGATAAAGATAAAGGTAGGTCAATGAGAGTTTCTTTATCACTTGGAAGTAAAGTGCTACTGGAGGAGAGAGTCAGGGTGCAGAGAAGAGGTGGATTTCATCATTCGATGTCGAGATTCAGTTCCCGTCGGTCAGTTCGGCAGGAAGAATCGTTCATATCTTTCGTTCGTTCAGTCGCGTTTCCTGTACAACGTCGTTTAGTGGTGAATCAGGTAATGCACAGTTCTCAGCTCCTGGTTCTCAAACGATCGCGCTAGCGGTCAACATAACACTGTAGTTCAAGGCAAATACAGAGCTGCAACTTCATGATTATGTGTACTTTTAGACAACAGCTAACAGCTAAAGCCTGCAAGCCAAGAACGAGTGACTGACTGAACGAGAACGCCAGGAGAGGAGTCAGTGAACGAATGAGAACGATGAGCTACGAGCTAAATGAAATGTTTTTGGGTTTTTTTCATGGAAACGGTTGCTATGCTTTCCTGTTTCTCATTAGCTAAAATTTGACGACAGTGTCCTAGACTCAGCATGCGATTGGCCGGCTCTCAGTCCTCCTCACCCCTCTGATAACTAAACAGTGAACGACACAGCGGCTGGTCTGTGAGCATGAACGACCGAACGAACAAGAGAGAAGCGAAACGTGGAATCATCCCAGTTCGTTCGTGTTAAAGAGTCGTTCCTTCGAATTGATAAGTTCGTGACCGACACATCACTAGTGCAGAGTCTGACCTTCTGGAGGAATAAACACTCAGTGTCATGCAGCTGTTTACTGAAAGTGGATTTATCTTCACTGCCGTTTATCAACCTGACTGCAGCAGTGATCTGCGAGGTGAACGCCATCGTTGGGTGTTTATGTTCAGTAATGATGACCGCCGACTGGAGCTGGAGGAATAAACACTTGCATGCTTGACGCAAATGAACACAAATTATCCCGCTGTTGAACTTGATGAATTCTTGTAAGGTGAGGCGGAAACTCACACTGACCCAAATAAAACAGACCGTTACCTTGAATAAAATTATTCAGAGTTTTAACAATGGAAACATTCCGGATAAAATAAGCACTAAACTCAACCAATATATATAACATTGGTTTAGTCGTTTAAGATGCTGGAGCTGTTATGGAAACTCACCTGTGAAAGTGTTGATTTTAAATCTTCTTTCCAAGCCAATAAATGCCTAATGTCTAAGGAGACATCCAACTTGAAATGAACCACCTCAGTGTCAGCATGTGTAACCGTCATGAGGTTATTTAAAGTTGAAGTTCTTTATCACAGAATGTTTACATTATTTTGTCTGCCCCTTAAAGACTGGGATTGTTCCTTCTCAAAGACTCGAAGATCCACGCTCTGCTGTTTGAACAACCATCAGTGTACTTACTGGACACATGACTTTACATTCAAATTGTTGTTAGCCTCTGCTGGCTCCACTTGGGTGCACTTGTGACCTTTGTATGTCCAAGTTTGGATTCTGTTGATAGAGAATCATGTGCCTGCTAATTCTCTCTGAAATAAGTGAGTTGTTTTTATTAGGTAAGCAAATCTTGGAAGTGTCATGTTCTCGTACCTTCTTATTTGCTTAATTTGTCGATAGTTATTTTTCATTAAAAAAAAAAGTTTTTAAATCTAGTGAGGAAGACAGTAAATTGGCAACAGTGGTGTTTAATCTGCTTTGTATGCCTAACCATCTGCCCTACAACTTTTGAGTGCTCTATGAAAACATGCTGTAATACCTCCTGAACTAAAGGATGATAAATATTTTCTACCAAAGGCTATTTGCTAATTCAGACAATGTTTATATGGGCATAATTCACAGGAGATAAAGTTGGCTCCTGCTGCTTTTAATATTTGTAATCGGAATATTGTAATATGCTTAAATGCCTCTTAATTCTTACCAGTGCTGCTGCTTTTACATTTTTTCCCCTCCTTTATTCTTCCTCTATTATAAATGACTGTATTTTTCTGCTCGGGGATCTTACCAACCTTGTTTCCATTCTGAAAACATATTTTAAATTACCCAGCAGCTCTGTTCCTCGCCACATTAGGAAAACATTTCGTAGCATTAATCACTCAGTGCTGACATCGCTTTCACACCCACACTGTAGATGAATCGCTCCAAAGACAAATGGCTGATCAAAGCAGCAAGGAAACTTCCATCTGGAGACTCGGGGAGTTCGATGACCTCCTTTGGTTTCTCTCCTCGTCTGTCTGCTGACTCATAAGTGGTCACCAAAGTCAAATCCCCTGGTAATAACAGTACGAGGTGCAGTCGGTAGCCACAGAGGCAGTGATGGAGTTCCTAAGAGTACCTGAGAAAAAGAGAGATGAGATAGGAAATGAAAGGACATAGAGAAGAGAGGAATCGGAAATTGATGTGTTGACTAAAGAGAGGAGAGAAAAACAATGAAAATCGGAGCAGAGACCTACAATCAACAGAAAGAGATCAGACACGGTAACTACAATCGTGACTAAAACCTCCAGGAACAAAACCAACAAGATTCAATTTCTGCCCTGGTCTCCCATGAACTGTAAAATGTAAGATGAGTTCTGCAACAATGAATGTACGAAAAATATAAAGCTACTGCCGGCAAGCCATTGGCTTAGCTTAGCGTAAAGACTAGAAACAGGGGGAAACAGTTAGCCTGGCTCTGTCCAAAGTTACCAAAATCCACATACTGGGATCTCTCACTGATTAACATGTTGCATCTTATTTGTTCAATTTTTTTTGGTGGACAATCATTTTGAAAACTCGAGTTTGTAATTGCAGCCATCGACGTCTTGGTTTTTTGGAGTCATAATGACCGTATTTGGATGACAGGGTAGAGATGGGGAAGATATAGTGATTGAACTGTAGGATGATGGTCTTCCCTCTGATTACTTTGTATGACTTGTAAATGCCAGAGTGGCTGAAATGTTCAGGTTCCTTTTGATACCCATGCAGAATTGTGATTCATATGACCATCATATATCTGAGTTACCTTAAACTCTCACAAGGTCCATTAATAAAATCTGGGTAGAAAAAAAAAACACCACCACCATCGTCATTATCTTGGCCCATTTTACCTGCTCTGGTCTTTGTGAGGTTATATGTTTGTGTTGTGTTATTATTGAAGCTGTTGTATTTTGTTAGATGTTAACATCCATCCAAGAAGAAAGATGTTGTGAACCTGCTGTGTACTGCAGCAGACTCTGGACAGGCAATGTTTTCAACATTATTTGCAATACGTGCTTAAACTGAAATGTAGTTACCTAAACTTCACTTTTACCCTTTACACATATTTTCACATTGTCATTGTGTTTGAATGGAGGACGTTTTTATTCAAACTCACAGCACATTAGCTATGTAACGAGTAAGTCTTTTGATGCCTTTTTTTTCTACACTTTTCTTGCCCAAAACCCAAAGCTGCTAAAAGAAAGAGTGGAAAGAGACTCAGTTTACTGGAGTTAAGAGAGAAATTAAATATTCAGAGAGATCTGCGGGAGCTATAGCCTGTAGCTCAGCTGCATATAGAGAATATCATAATATTTAGATTCTGAGAGAGTGGGCTCCAAGAGCAGATTATGAACTGTCTTTAGAAACCACAGGAGACCGCCGGCTTTCATTAGCATGAACTTGAACCAAAGCCAAAAGTTAGCCAGCAGCTATTAGACTATCAGTGCTTTTAGCGTTCGAACTCCCACCCCACCCACAACCCAACGTCCTTTATTTCTGACTTGGTGCAAGACTGCATAATTGCATTGTATATCACCAGTGAAAGCCAGGCAATCAGAAGAACCATGAAATGGCCCTCGGTTTCATTGTAATTCCATTCTGATGGCTGCATACTGCTTTTCATTACTCTCTTGCAGGCTGTGCATGCTCGCTAATTACAAAACTGACTCAGTTTGTGGTCTCTGTCCGACGGTAATATTCATCTGGAATAGACTACAATAAAAGAGAGTTGAAAGTGTTGTCTTGTGCATTTCTTTTATGGCAGGGGTTTGAGATAGCTTTGATTAGAATTGGAATGAGAAATTCAGGGTTTATGATGAGCTTTTTGTGAGATATGTGTGCTGAAAATGCACTTCAAATAGAAACCTAACAGCAACTGAAAATC
The DNA here is from genome assembly GCA_900302685.1 of Spondyliosoma cantharus. NCBI lineage: Eukaryota > Metazoa > Chordata > Actinopteri > Spariformes > Sparidae > Spondyliosoma > Spondyliosoma cantharus. Next base: position 13,907 of record OMLP01017559.1, on the reverse strand, counting down.
TCGTTTCAACTGACCTCAAGTAGTCGAGTGTGTGAGTGAGGCAGAAATGTTCTCCAAGGTCTGTTAGTACACTGTGACATCACTGTTCCATGTGGCTTCAGATGCAGCACGGTGCGCTCCCTGGTTTCAACTCCATTTTCACTTTTGCACATAAAATATTACATTTCTGCAGCAGGGAAACAAAATACCATGCGTACAAACAGCTTTGTAAACAGTAGGAGTTTATTATTGCAGAAAACAAAGTTGCCAAACAGGCGACCAGAGTTCAAATGACACCACTGGATGCGACATTAAGAAACGTCCAGTTTGAGCTTATCTGTGCTAACATTTATTGTGGTGATTGGGTTGGTTTATTAGTAGGCCGACCGGTATAGGCCGTAGACAAAGGATCTCCAGAGAACTCGGTCGCCGGCTTTCTTTTCTATCTGTGACCAGGTGCATCCCATCTTTTTGATGTCTGTCTGGAACTCCCTCTGCCAGGTGTTTCTAGGCCGGCCTCTCTTTCTCTTCCCCTGGGGATTCCACGTCAGAGCCTGTCTGGTGGTATTTGACATTGGTTTACGAAGGGTATGCCCAATCCATCTCCCTCTCCATCTCCATCCTCCGATTTCGTCTCTAGCTGGTGTCTGCTTTGTCCTCGTCCACAGGTCTTCAATGGTGATCTTGTCTGGCCTAACTGTTACAGTTACTACAATTTGACGTAGCGTTTCCATTTTAACTGGCGCACCGTTTCTAGTCGCCCAGAAAACTCACAGAGTAGTTGCATGTGTTATAGATCACGTAAATAAAGTCACATGATGTTACTTAGCCAATTAAATCTGTGATTTTGATGTGTATAGCAAGTCAAGTTGAATACACACTGAGATGAGACGAAAGACATCCAGAACCAGTATGTCTCATTATATCTGAGATCATGGTGATTATTAAAAGCCGCAATGTGAAATGCCACTATTAGACAAATCCCGAGGGCTGGCCCTCTTCCATTTCTTTCTGTTGTACAAGCAGATTAAACACACAATTGCAGCTAATTTAGATGTCAGATCCACTTAATCCTCTTCATCCCCTGTGAGACATGTGCAAGGCTACAATGAGCTCCCTCCATCGTTCCCTATCCTCAGCAACACGTTGAGCCTCCCACAAGTTAATTTCATCTTGGCGAGCTCACCTGTCACAACAAATGAAATGAATCAAATTGTTGGACAGTTGTCAATAAATACAAGTATTTATATGAAATGGGAATTTCTTACTTCAGACATGCAGTCCAGTACAACTAGATATCGCACTGAGAAGATCATGTGTTCAGTAAACCAGCTAGATTGGCAGCAGGTCGTCTTTGGGGGTCTCTATGGAACCCTCTAGGTGGACATCTTTATTGGGGCTTAGTGATAAATACCCTTGGAAAGGCTTTTGTGCTCTTGCATTAATCATTTTCCTATGTGAAAGCATGAGGAATACCAAAGAGTCATAGTTATCTGCCTGTTGGCAGCCTGGCTACTGTTCAATGCAACAAAAAAAAAACAACTGTAAGAACCCAAGTTTGATCTAGAAACTCTGATCTCAGTGCTGATGAAAACTGCTGGTTGTACTAATAAGTTGGCAGGTTTTGTAGAATTAATGCTGGTTGTCTCAAGTCCTGGTGGTGAGAGGAAACACATGTCAACGGGGAACAGACTTTGACACAACACCGGAGCGCTCTCCATCCAGTGAATGTCCATCTGTTCACTCTTGTTTTACCTCAGTTTCTCTCGCTCTCCCTCTTCGCTTCCTTTGACTCCTCCATCAGCGGTCTTCTTTTTCTTTTGCAGTGTAGACAATGGCTCTTCCTGTTTTGGTTATGTAACGGCAGATGTGCGTCTTGTGTGCCATAATTCAACCTTAATTTTTCTGGGAAAAATCGAGCCTGATGCCAGACTGAATAACAAAGTGAAAGTGAGGTTTGTAGGCAGATGGTGACATTTTTCTACTGCCATTACACTGTGAAAACAGTATTTACTTCAGAATGATAAATGAAAGTAAGAGTCATTTTAACTTAAAGTATGATATTTTCCTAAACCTAACCAAGTATTGTTCATGGCTGTATTATGTTAAATGTTTTTTTTTTTTAGCAAACTTTATTATTGAAAGTCTTTTCATATTAATTATTGTTAACTTGACCACAGAGCCCTGCATGTGCAAAACTGACACTAGAAGGTAGGCAGAGCATCATAGTTTGATGCTTAAGGCCACTGACCGAGCTGCTGGCTGGCAACCCAGAGAAATCTAGTCTAATGTTAGAACGGGACAATCACCTGTGGACGTTTATTTTGGAATTTTATCATCTGAACTGAACCTGAACCGACCCAAAAGAGGAGCATTGGAGACAGGAGAGGAACACTGAGGATTGATAGCAATACCATGAATAAAACATGTATTTTAAATAAATCAAGAGAAGAGAGAAAAACGTGGGATGGTTGAAAAAAAAAGAAATATCACCTTTTGTAGGTTTCTCATGTTTTACAACAATAACAGTTTGTTTTTCCCAGCAGGGAGCACATTGAGCTCATAGTAAAGTCTGTCAGAGTGTTAACTGGCTTAAATCCAGCCCACACAGCAACAAGCCGAGAATAAAACAACACAGACAGATAAAGAGAGAGATATGTGGTCTCACAGCCACAATTGCCATTTTTAAAAGCTCAAGAGGAGAAGGGAAGGAGACGGACACAGACTTAAAGAATGGCATGGAAAGACTGTCTGCAGGGAACGGAAATGAGAAACATTCATTCACACCAAAAGGCCAAAGAAAGAGCGAGAGAGGGGCTGGCAACAGATGGAGAGAGACGGAGAGAGAGAATAGGAGGAAGACCAGAGGCGGGAAAGATGGCAGAAGATTCGGGACAGAGTGATGGAGGAGAGAAGAGAGGGAGATAAAAGTCGCTGAGGGGCCGGCTCTTTTACCATCCATCTCCTCTGAGCTGCTGCAGAGAGAGGGAGAGAGGGAGAGAGAGAAAGAGAGAGAGAGAGGCAGTCACCGGCTCGGCCATCAAGCACTTATTGACAGTACTGCAGCAGCCACACACACACACACACACACACACACACACACACAGTACAGCGGCAATTACAACAGCCTTAGAGCTCCCAGGCAGGCCGGAGGGGGAACAGAGCTCTTTCCAGCAGCGGTGCAGCTGAGGGGACCGACCACACTTCATGTTAGAAAAGGTCACTTTGTCGAATGTGATGCCAAAATCTGAATATAAAAAAAAAAACCCTTATTTACTTACTCAATAAAAGTTTAGGAAATAAAAATGTTCTTGGACCGTCAATGTCTTTGTTGTGGCTGAGAGCTGCAGTCTTTTATGAGCAGTCGGGTGTTTAATATAACGGGGTAAACTTGTTGCACATTAATAAGCGACTCATCAAATTGAACGGCATTGTTTCCTTTAATCTCTCTCTTTATCTGCCTGTGTTGTTTTATTCTCGGCTTGTCGCTGTGTGGGCTGGATTTAAGCCAGTTAACACTCTGACTTTACTATGAGCTCGATGTGCTCCCTGCCGGAAAAACACGTTTTCAACCGTCCCACATTTTTCTCTCTTCTCTTGATTTATTTAAAATACGTGTTTTATTCATGGTATTGCTATCAATCCTCAGTGTTCCTCTCCTGTCTCCAATGCTCCTCTTTTGGGTCGGTTCAGGTTCAGTTCAGGTGATAAAATTCCAAAATAAATGTCCACAGGTGATTGTCCCGTTATAACATTAGACTAGACTTCTCTGGGTTGCCAAAGAAAAAAACAGGAGTTTAACATCTTTTTCCAGAGATTTCAACCACATCCCACAGTCTCCATCACTGAATGCACTTAGCTGTCATGGAGTTGATCCAGACATAATGGGACACAGCTCGATTGTAGGGGACCACAACAAGCATCTCAGCGGGACTCCTTCATGTGGACGAGCTGTCAGAACACATAACCAAAGTTTTCACGTTTTCAAGGACAAACCACAAAATGAGGAAGAATGATATTGGATTTTTGCAGATATCTGATATGCTGAAGTTTTCCAATTCCGATGGCTGATGCTGATATAAACACATATTTCTTTTCCACCTTATCGCAGAGAACATTCAGTCTCTTGAGGTGGTGGAAATGTTCATTTTGTGCCAATGGCAAAGTCTCATTTTGAAGCTTTTAATGGCTTTTTATCGCTCATCGCTACTCCAAACCATTCATCACCGTATGATCTCGCTTGGTGCACAGAGAAAAGAGCTGCTTCTGGGGCGCTTCTTAAAGCGAGCGTTGTCCGCTGGCTGTGTTGCAGCTGGAACCCCACACATAGATTTAGGCACAGCAAACACTTGGTTAGGGTTAGGAAAACACGATGGTCTGGCTCTAAATACCTGTTTTGGTCGGCACATCCACGGATGGAGATGATCTGCCTTCCAATGAAAAATAGTCAGTTTTGATCACCGGAATAACGGCAGGAATTATCCCAAGATCTCCTGAAAAAAAACAACCACTACTAAAATGCCTAGAAATATCTCCAGCTCAGTCTGGATTCTTCTGGTGTGTGAAAATACTGTAGGAGTTTTCTGACTTTACAAGTAGATTAATGATATCAGGATCCATCACTAGTTTGATCTCTTTACGGTCGGACCTGTCCAGCAGCCATCACTGTGGCACCGTCACATTAGCTCCTCAGTGTATAGAGCCCTCACTCAGTCCGTTCTGCCTACCAGCTGCAGTGTTAAAGTCTTTTTCTCTGATTCATTTGCCCGTCTCAGTCTGTTTTCCTGCCTTTGACCTTTTGGTGCTGTTGCTCATCTGGATCGATCTCTTGTCGTTGACCTCTTACTCGCCACTTGACCAAGTGAAGACGATTTGCAATTTTTAAGTTCAGCCTGGCCTTCAGTTCCTCTGAAGGACACGCCGTCATGGGCTGCATCCTTTGACAGATTTCACTGCTGAACGAGGACACGACTCTTCATTCTCCCTCACGTCTCCTTTCTGTCGTTGTAAGGGCAAAACACACGGGCCAATGTGAATCCAGGGAATGCACGTGATAAAACTGTGGCAGGAGCACTCTGGAGATGTCGGGTGATAGTAAAACGACGACGCAAGTCATGCTGTCATGATACCGTGTGTGGGCTGACACACTGTAGGTATGTTCAGCAGCGCTTTGGCCCTCAGGTTCTCTCCACAGTGATGTATTTTGATCTCTTCTCTCTTTTTTTCTCCAGTGTTCAGCGGCGGCCCGGTATTCCTCTTCCTCCTCTGTTGTGAAACCCCCTCTCGCTCATTTCCCAACCTCATTCTGTCACTCGCCCCGCCCGCCTGGACCGGCCCCTCATATACATCAAAGCCACACTATAAAGATGCTGTGCAGACTGCATGGAGGCGCTATTGGCAGAACTATAATGGAGACGACGATTTATGGTCCGATTCAGGTGTGCGTATGCATTTCTGTGTGTGTGTGTGTGTGTGTGTGTGTGTGTGCGCGCGTGGGTAGGTGGGTGAGCGTTTGAGAAATCACACTCCATGATTGAATGGACTAATTTAGATTGGAGAAAGGAGAAAGAAAGAGAGAGACAAAGATAGAGGGGTAAGATACTAAAGGTGAAGCTTAACGGCTCATTTATGCTCCCTTTACGTTCATCTCAAACAATGTAACCAGAACTGCCCACATAGTTTTCTATACATCCTGTACGTCGGCATGGGTATCAATCCTGTATCTGTTAAGAAAGCGTTGTGGATGGAGGTAGACGGTGAGGCTTCAGAATAACACAATGACATGGGGACGGAGAATTATTTTCATTTTATCAATTAAAGGAATCAGGATGAACTTCATTTCCAGACATTTCAGACATCCACCATTGGTGCTGCTTCGTTTTGTCCGTGTCCTTAAAGGAAAAGTTCACACGAATATGAAAATTCACTCATTATCTACTGATGGAAAGTCGTGTAAAGTTTCTGGAGCTTCACAGCAAAAGAGCCCTTCAGCATTCTCCTTAATAACTGAAGTAGCTTGGGGGAACACAAAATAGGTCCAAACAGCTCATCCGGCATAATCTAAGTCTTCAGAAGCCCATAGATCTCATATTTAAGAAGACGTAATTTAATCCTTTTTAGTCTGAATCTTCACTGTCACGACTGAGCTAAATGTGTAAAAGAATGGACGCTGTCTGAAGTAGTTGCACAAGCTTGACTGCTCCTTGAGGGTGTAAATAACCTTTTCAAATCAATTTGGGAAACTGGATCTTCCAGAGACTTAGATTATTGCATGGAGCAATTTTCTTCGGCTTTCAGCTGTTTTGAAAAAAAAAAAATTCTATCATTATTCAGTCCCCTGCCTCTTCAGTTGTTACGGAGAATGCTGTGACACTGTTTTGCTGTGGAGGTCCGGAAATGTTTTATGGAAAGAGAAACTTAACTTGGCTTTCCATCAGCATGGGGGGTTCCTTTAAGCTTTCAAAGAAAAGTGTGCACAAAAACTGTAGACAGTCAAAGCAGTTTAAAGAACAAAGTTAGGTAGTGAAAAGGTTACAGTGAGCAGTGAGTCGTTCATAAAAGACTTTCCACATGGCATTTTTTATCAGGAATGCAACGTACTATTGCATTGCACAGTACATCAAAATTAAATATTGTATTGGCTCAAATTAACATTTTTGTGTTGATATGGCTTTTATTATGTACACGCGATGCAAAATGTTGAAGTCATTTTATATTCGGCTTCGTGAATGTGTACGTTTTGAAAAGCATCGTACATCCACATCTGCCAGTGGGTCATCAAGATAGGAGTCTGCAATAATAATGTTAATTCCAACACAAGTGGAATCTGCAATTAGTTGGGAAAACATTTCCATCTATTGGCATTGGAAATTGTGATGCCTAATTTAGTGATGTACAAAGTACATCTATAGATTATTATTACTGATTCTTCAGTATAATTTTCCGGTGCGTAACTAGCCCTACAGCTTTTAAGACACATACACAAAAATACATCAATCAATACATCAGTGCTTTTTCAATGTTTTGTAAAAAATCTTTAATAACAATTCATCACATTTTTTATTAGTATTGTTAATGAAGGAAATTCATTTTTTTTTCAATGTGACCCATTCATCAATGCCAAAATGTCTTCCTGTTCTGGTTGAATGAGACACAACTCTTTTTATTGTTTTTTAGTGTTTTTTTACTGTGCTTGATGCACAAAGTACATCTCAAACTATATCAAATTTGAAGTAGTTATTGTTACAGATTCTTCTGTATGATTTTTGGGCAGCTTTTCCATCCACAGAAAAACACGACAAAATGTGTCGAATCATTGGGACAAATGTGGAATGACTTTGGAATTATCAAAACAGTTTTCGCAAAAATCGCCAAAAAAACATTCCCATAAAGAATAATGGGAAATCATTGTAAAATGAGCTCAAACCCACCCCTCTTTGTGGTCTTGTTTTCCTGCCATACCTTTACTGAGAAAAGTGATTTGAAGTTTGAATCACTACAGTTGAAACTTTACTGGCCTATGTACAGATTTTGATAGCTTTATGAGCAATTTGCAGTAACCTCATAAAATGTTGTATCTGTTTCAGATTTCAGAGTTAGAGTGGACAGAAGCGGGAAAAAAAATATATGTATTATTTCTCTTAATCTTGATTAAGATCCCACACACATAATTTCTACATCAGAGCAGTAGGAAATGTTGTGCTGGTTGCAGTCATGTAATCATGGAAGCAAACAGACTTACACTTCTGGCTGTACCAGCTTTTCAAGCGAGTACCACCAACCCTCGTAAGCCCCCATGTTGGGCGCCGTGGCATGTGTGGCAGCCCCTTCGCTCATCTCCTCTACACTGCATGTGTGTGTGTGTGTGTGCGCGCACCTGTGTGTAATGTGAGTGGAAAAAAAGAATTTCCTAATTTGGGATTAAAATAGTATAAAAAAAAAAAAAAAAAAAAAATGTTAGATTTC
>OMLP01017558.1:0-18902 GCA_900302685.1 Spondyliosoma cantharus | reverse complement strand
TAGTAACTCAAACCTGAGTTTTGCACCTAGGTGTGGAGAATGGGGAATTCTGGGACACTGAGTTCAGTTCAGAGTCCATTTTGAAATCCACAATGAATGACTTCATCTGTGGGTCCCAACACTCCTCTGGAGGTAGTATCAGAGACGCATTATTTCTGAACCGCCCCAGTGTGAACAGATAAGCCGGCGGCGCGGAGCGAAGGCGTGTCGGTCAGACAGTCTGATGACTGCCCAGGTCCTTCACTCAACTTAATACAGAGAAATGTCCCACAAAGCAACGTTACATGACCGAAGAACAGTAACATAGTAACTGTAACTGTCGCTGGCAACTTATATGAGGAAAACAAATACCACAGCTGTACGTGGAGAAGTGTCCGTCCTCCTGTCTGTACTTCCGCCTGTCATACCAACTCTTCGTCACATTTCTGCCCAAAAAACAGCGTCTGTCACCGGCGAAAAACTTTAACTCACGGAGTGTTTGTGATGAAAATAAATCACCGTGACCGTCAGCCCTCCGACCGAGACTTCAGGGAACTTTCCTCCAGAAAACAGCCTCCGTCCCCGCGAGTGAGTCAGACTGTTTACTGTTTACTGATGGTGATTATGTAATTATGTCATTTATAGCGAAATATAGCGAAAAACGCAACTTCGTCACTTTCCAGGATGTTTGGTGGGTCAGGATCTCAATCACTGCACATTATAACAGCATCCATATGATTAGAAACGGTCCGCGGGTTTAGATTGACAGGGGAGACACCTGGGGAAACACAGATGTCATCCTCATGGCGTGTATCGTCACGCCTCTTTAGGAGCCGCAGCGCCGGCTTCCTGTGTGAACTGACACTCCGGCTCGTCTGGCTGCTCGGCTCTGTGTGAAACGCTGTGTGAAAAGGGCTAGTCATGTTGTTTTGGGAGTCAACGAAAGTTCTCATTTGCATAATGTAGTTTTGTATATATTTTAGTATATAGTTTACTGCAACATTAGCTAGCCACACAATAATGTAGCTAGCTACAGTAGCTACTAGTAGGTAGCTACAGTAAGGCTAATTTTCTGACAAAAAAATGAAAGTGAATGACGCACATCGTCTTGTGAGAGGATTTAAATCAGAAATTAGAGAGAAGTGTGCTAGGCTAGCTGGCAGGCTAACCTCGCTAGTGAGAAAGACCTACTTGATTATCCAAATGATAAAAACACGATATACAAAAATGTACTGTAAACTACAAACACCATATACAAAGCGAACTTTGAAAAGATAAGTATTTTAGGCGGAGTGCAAGTCAGATTCAGTCGTTCAGGTTCAAGGATGTGTTGCTGACAATACAGAAAAGTTGATTCCTGTCTCATTTGATGCTTTTATTTCAAGCTCCTCTATAAAATGTTGTGTGAGCAACATTAGACGGATCCCAGTATTTTTCACCAGTATTAATGCAATGCTGTAGCCATTAATCCATTCATTGAAATACAGGTATTCACATATGCTTCACTTTCTAATCCACATGTCAAAGTCTAATAAACTGTCAATGGACTTTAACCATCCTGAAATATATTTACACTTCTATAATTGAAGTCAGAGCCGCTGAGGAGGTAGGTATATGTCTGTGTTTAAACTCCACTCAAGTGATTGCTGTATTTCACACAGTCAGCAGTGCATGTCTTCACGCCTCATCTGGCCACTGGAGGTCAATCTTGCACCAGGATTCCCAGTTCAGTGAAAGCCCATTTGGCACACAGCGAGACATCTCTCAAATGTGTCTTCAATTAGCGGGCTGCAGTCAACACCATCCTCTGACTTGGAATGTCAGCTGAGCTTGGAGATAACCTTCCTGGTTTTCTTTTATCTCACCATAAAAACCCCAGCGAGGGACAGCTCTGTTATGGATGTCCTGCACACACATTTGTGAAGCAGATTCAGGGTTCCAGATAACAAAAAGCCACTTCTGAGGAATACCTCTCACTTTACACTTCACTTTCAATGTGACTCATGTTGGTGTGATTGAGTTACTGTTTCTGCATGTGGTGACTTCAGTGTGCAGCCGCAGGCCGGTTAATGCTGTAGTACCCGGCTGGCAGCCCTATAATGAAAGGGTAAGATGAGAAGGTGAACTGTGTCGGGGCACAGGTGAAGATTCTTCAGCAGCAGGGTGCACGGACGAAACACATGCACGCGTTACGCTTTGACCAGCAGCGACTTTGAAAGTTGTTATGGCTCTAATGTCCTGATATTCAATACCCATACGTGAGACAAATTGAATGCACAAAACAATTACAGGAATTCAGTATGTCCCCTGGAATTTTATTCACATCGCTGTGGGAAAGTCTCACAACTTTAAGACCCTTATCAGACACTAAAAACACCAGACTAACAAAGTTATTTTTGGTTTCAACACCTTTTTTTAGAGCAGGAAAACCCACCACGAGTTAAGACGGGGAACAGAAATTCATATCTGTTAATTGATTAAAAGTTGAACTGAAATTCTCCTTAAGTGTGTGTCAGGAAATATAAAATAATGTAACAGAAACAGTACATTTGTTTACTGTAAACAACTGTCTACATGTGCTGATAGAACAGGCAATTGATATCAGTATTGATTGATGGAAAACACAATAATTCATTGGGAAATCCGCAAGGAAAGAAACCATGGAAATGCAATCCTCTCACAAATGAACTTGAATTTATTTGGTTTTTTTTGGGCAAACTTACTGCTACACTCCAGTCCAGTAGGTGACAGTAATGCGCCTACAAGCTGGTTTGGCAACCGTCATTAAAACTCAAAAAAGAAAAGCCTTGTGTACTCTCATTAAACTGTGGTTCTCAAAGGCCCAGGAGGAGCGGCAGGCTTTAAAGCCAACTTGTGAAGAGGCCAAACTGTGTAAATACAATGTCATGTGAAACACTGAATTATAATATGAAGAATAAATTATTTAATCTTTTTTCAAGTTAGCCGGGCAGTAAACTGGAAGTTAGCTGCCTCAGTCGGTGGAAGTCTCTGGGTATCCAGGTCATTTTGAACCCATGAAGTCAAGCTTTTTTGGGCTTCATGCACCTCCGAGCAGCTTTCATAAGAATGAATGAGGCTGTTTGCATGTTTGACCTGTTAAATCCATGCGGTTCCCTTTGTAATGTAGTCGGTTATGCTCCTCTGATCTCAAACTCTCAGTCCTGATGTGTGTTTAGCACCGTTAGCTGTTAGCTCCATTTGCCAAACACACTCAAGTATATGTTGTTACTATATATATATCATACATATGTAAACACATAAATTTTTTCTTAGGTCTTGCACTGAGTATCCAGCCTGGACTTAAGTTTAACTCAAGCTGTTTTGATGACTTGTAACATGACTTGACAGAAATGACTCCAGGCTTGACTTGGACGTGAAAGACTCTGAACTTGACTTGAGACAAGAATACTCAGATGACTTTACTGTGTTTATGATGTTTTAATAAAAATAAAAAATAGTCTCGCTCTCAGTTTTGACTGTTTAAAAGTGATGGGGATGGTATAATATTTTATAAAAGACATTAAGTAATAGATACGCTTTAATAAGATTGTTAGATTTGTTTGCTTACATTTATTTCACTGATTATCAGTTATAATCTTTGGGCAGTGAAGGGACTTGACATGCCCATGAAAAAATTACTTAGGGCTTACTTGAGACTCGGACCAAATGACTTAAATCACATATCTAATGAATACACATGCATATAGAGCATGTACATATACGCCCTCTCCGTCTCACACCCTTCCCTGAACTCCCGTGTATTATTATTGTAAGGTTTGCCACCTGTCTGCAGCTGTCAGCAGGGTCTTCTTGCCACAGATACCTCCCACCTACTGTGTCTGCAATGCTAACACATACACACACAGTAGTCTCCTCCCCAACAGGCGAGGGGCCTTGACAAGTGCGATGACCGAGTCCTCCACCGCAGGAATGCAGCCGGCCCTTCTGCCAAAATTAGGTATGACAACAAACCTTAAAACATTCAGCAAACAATTATTGAACCGATCTGTCCTCCAACTGTAACACGGCCCATTTAAGGAAAACAAACTGAAATCAAAAATCAAAAGAACATCAGTTCAACCAAAGCTCTTTCTCTTCAAAGTAACTTTGGTGTTTTTCCAAAAATGTCCTCCCAAGCAGTCACATCACTTCCAGAAGTGTGTTTTGAATAAAGCGCAAATGTGGTGCGAGGCACGGTCACCGTTGATTTAATGTGAAAAATATGCTTCTAATTAGGTAAATATTAATAGGTTTCAGGGACGTGTTCATGACCCACAGTTGTGTTGGAAGCAGGAGGTTGTTGCTTTTACGGGCACTGACAGAGTGATAAGGCAAATAATTTATTGAGAGAACATTAATTGGCACCTACTTTCAGAACCATTTAAGTAATTTATTATGCAAACAATGCCAAACAATGCTGCCTGCTCCAGTTCCTGGAAAAATGTGATGGATATTTTTTATTTCTATGTATTTATTTTTGTTATGATTCAGTCCATCCATTAATCAAGCCCTAGCTTGAACCCATATACAAGTTTTTTTTTGCTGCTGCCCTTCAATTAAAGCTGTAGTCTGTAACTATTTATTAATTTAGTTATATTTGCTAAAATTGTCATTATGCTCTGACAGTAGAATAAGATACAGGTCAGCTGTCTGTGGTTCCACCCAGTGGCTGTAATTTGATTTGCAAGAATCCACCGCTCCCGGCTCAACACAACCAATCAGAGCCAAGGGGAGTGTCTGAGAAGTGTCAATCATTCTCGTGCATACCCTGCTGGCAGCCTCCCCCCCCAGGCATAATGCAAATGCTATGCTATGATTTAAAAACAAAAGTAGTATAAAGAAACGTTTACTCTGTCTTTCAGATTATGATCTTTACCACAGGAGTGGTAATCAAAAAAATACTGTATATTTGATCTGATAATTGGTCATACATGTAAATATCTGTATAATTTACTTTTACTTTTGATACTAGAATACATTTATTACCACAACATTTTTTTTAATACTAAACAGGGGATATTTACAAAGAAGTACCATCTGTATCATTGACCCTCACCTTTCCTAAAGTACATTTTTTTACTCAAGTATGACTTTCGGACACACTGCTGAAAAGAATACAATTGTGGGTTTGTGTACACTCACATTCATACCTTTCTATTTTTGTGCATGTATTTGTATTCCTTATTTGAGTGTGTTGAACTGCAGCTTACTCTCCTGCCTCACTCTGTGTAAGTGTCTGTGGACGAGAGCGCAGAGTAAAAGCCTCCAATGTAAATGGAAAAAAAAGTGTGTGAAAGCCCCCCACACATACATGCGTGACTGTGTGTGCACTGGATCCTATTTGTGTGTGCATCTGTACGTGTATGTATATATATGTTCAGTGTGTGTGAGTAAATCCTCCTCCACTTGCTCCCTGACGTCTCTGCCAAGCAGACGGGGTGACATGAGAATTGAACCATCTGCGTCTCCCCCCGCTGGCCCGATGGCCAAACAGCCAGTAACTCGCTCCAGCTGTCTGGGAATGGAAAAGATGATCCCGAGGCGTTCCAAACGGACGGCAACCACGATACAAAAGGATGAAGGATGGAGAAAAAATGAGAGCGATATGAGAAGAGGCAGATGTAAGGTGGTACTTTTTTCAGAGGCTACTCGTCTTAACTTCTTCTCACTGACTGACTAAGCTGTACTAGCCTCCTCAAAACACACACCAGACAGGGTGGTAGATTTAACCTTGCGCTCGTGTTATGCCTCCATGTCAGGACTGTCAGAAACACAGCAGGAAATCGCTGGGAAATATGACGAGTTTGACGAGTTAAAGGGCATAATATTGAAGATACACATGTCACTGACACTGCAGATGTGATTTATATCACTGTAATGCTTCACTGAACAGTAACGATCTGGAAAATGAAACATTATTTTCCCTTTCTGTTGAATACAAGTGATTTTCAATATCATAACACGAAAAATATAATATGTTTTATGACCCTGAGTTACTGTGATGTTAAAAAAAGCATCCCATCGCTTTTATATTTGGCACAGTATGGACACTTTTCCATCTACAAGGAGTAAGAAATTTGGCAACTTAAACGAGCAGACTGTTGTTCTCTCCCCATTGCAACTAAGTTATAGCTTGCTGTTAAGTGACACATTTGCAATCAGTGTCACCATGAATTTTAAATAGATTTTCTTTCACATTTCCTGGCTGCCATTGATTCTCATTCATTCAGCACAGAATAATAATCAACTAGCATACTCTGTCGATTTACAACATTTGACCATTAGTAGCATCTTATTTGTATGATGCACTGGTAGGGCGATGTTCATGAGGACATAAACTGCCAAAATAACAAATAAATAATAAAATAAATAAATGGCTTGAGAAATAGTAATACAAAAACATGCATTAATTGATGAATAAAATGTGTCATAAATCCTGCAGCTGGTTTTTGTGTTTGCAATGCCAAAATAAGAGTAAACGCTGCTCTGGCCAACATGGATGCAAACATGACCAACACTTGTAAGATTTTAAACTATGTTTAAAATGCGGCATGGAAATTAATGCATTTGTCACAATTCTAAGACCGCAAACATACCCACAACGCAAAACACTAAATAAGTAAACATAGCAAGAAAACTCGACAGGGCACCTCTCAGGTTAAGAGAAGCCTTGAGTTGGTGTTCGAGACAGAGCTCACCAACCCAAAGCTGGTTGGTATTTGAAGACCTGGGAATTAGACTCGACAATCAACTATCTTTCTGCAGAGTAGCTTTTTGTATCTCAAAGTGATGAGCCGATCTGTCCAGAGACTGAATTCCTGCTCTTCACTGGCTGTCAACACCAAGAATATTGTTTTAAAAATCATCACACCAACTATATCGACAATGACAGTGAGGAAAAATATTATTGGGGTCACTTTCAGAGCGATTTGAACAATAGAGAAACTGACAGAAAGTCGAAATCCATCAAGATTTACAAGACGGCACATTCGCAGCATTTTAAAATGCTTGCATACCATTTGTTATAATGTAAAGTCAGCAGGAGACCTGATGATGACGCTCATGAAAGAATGAATAAAGTTTGTCTTCACTGTTGAAAGATAACCCTCTTAAGCGAGTGCTGGATTCTCCTAAGTCCTCTCATCTTTGAAGAACTTCAAGAACCACGTAACCTTCTGCTTTTGTAATCTGTTCTCTGAGCAACACACAGACATAACACGTCATTAAAATCCATTTTTCTAAACTGCCAGCACATCTGGAGCATGCAGCAAGTGCTTGGCACCACTTTTTAGAGAACATCACCATTTTTCAGTGTAGGTCCTCACATTGTTATCATTATAGTTCTTGGTGTGGACAGCCCTTCACTCTCATCTCTTCCTTGAGTTCAGTATGAGCATGCCATTTGTACTTTTATTAATAGGAGCCGCCCAACATGTGCAAAGTTGATCAATGTAGAATGAAAAAACAATACAGCTATTGGCGCCGGTGCAGTTTGATAAGCAGTTGATCCTCCCGCAGACAGAAAATGGGAAAAGAGCTGGATGGTTGAAAAGTTTAGTTCAGCTGAGCCTCTGTCAAAACAGTTGACGCAATGCTGTCAAAACAATCAGCTGTGAGTAAACTCTTGATTACAGAGAGGGAGATGTGTATCTGCAATATTGTCATGGAAACAAAGACCACGGTTAACCCCTTTGGTTAAAAAAAGGCAAAGTGCTGCATATGTCATGTCAGGCGCAAAGAAATCTAAAGTGCATGTTTAGATTTTGTTTACCCACCATCCAAAAATAAGTGGTTTGGATGAGGATCCACATACATCACGTCTGCGCGTGTTTCAATTTTCTGCTTAGTTTGTTAATTTGATCCATGAGCTGAATCTTTGGGGTGGTAATGCAAAACTTAGCCGCTGCAAAAGAACAACATTTTTAGCATCAGGCAAGAAAACTGAGCCACAGGACCATAAATCAGCTCCGATGTTTCCTGGCTACAAAATGCTTTTCAGTGATCGAAAGAGGCAAGTGCTCGGATGTCGTGGCCAAAAGAAATCTGCTCCATGTGTCACTGTAGAAGGCAGGTTTTACGCCACTGATGCACATTGTGCGTTCGCCTCAAGCCTCAATTTGGTATCAAAACACAAGGAACTTATTATAATACTATTTTCTGCACAGTGCAGCTTCTGTACATCCATTAAACTGCCTCAGAGCTGAGGTCCAAAGCACCTCAAGACCACAAAGAAAAACAACACACTCGAGAAGAATCAAGGATACCTATTCATCTGTAGGTATTTTCTTTGCGGCATGTCCGTGACTTTTTTTTAAAAATAATCATATGGCCAGGTTGAAATTTTGAGTTCATAAATGGTTGTTTTCCCTCCAGGTATTTTCATTGTCAGTTAACCCACATGGATTGGTGTCAAGGGGTGGTGGTTGACTCTGGGACCCCAGACAGGTCGGAGAATGTCTGGCTGTAAAAGAGAGGAAGAGGCGTCTGGGTGTGGAGCATGGAGTTGTGGGTTTTGGAGTCTGGGGGTAAACGTGTATGATCCACAGTGCTGGTGTTCACAGCTTCTGCAAAGACTAGAAACAAAAAATAAAAAAGCTTTCTCATGTACTTTTTGAAGGATTTAAAAAAATAAATTACCATGTAGACCAGAGGCTATTACTCAATGAACCACATCTGATTGTTATCCAAGGTCAGGGGTCTGGAACAATTGGCAATAACAAAATAAGATTTAATTTTTATCATTTTCATCTCAAGTCTTTAGTAATTATTCATTTGAAGATCAAGAAAGTTATAACATATAGAAAAAGAAAAACAATTTTAAACAACCTTCATAGCGATTTGAGAATAGATTTCTGAGTTTATGAGGTGCACTTGAACTCACCATGACTTCCCTTTCGGCACACCTTTGCCATATGAAGTGCTGTAGATTTCAGAGTTTAAGTCGTGCACCTGAATGTACCGTGAGGTCCCTCTGAGTGTGTCAGATTTCGACAGTAGAGGAGAGCCACATAGATACATTCGTGGAGATAAACGACACCAAAATGTGGCGAGACTCATAATTTTTTAATCAAATCACCTTTGGTACAAAGTCTTGTGAGATTTACTCGCCAAACGGAAATTGCGGCCACATTTGGAGCATGGCAGACTGTTTCTGACCCAGATATGCTCTTACAACTACATTATGGTAGAAACTGTGTACAAGAGAAAACAAAGCACATTATGTTTCTGCAATTTAGGAGTTGACAACAAATTCTCCAGTGTATCACTCATGAACTGGGCAACAACAACATACACTCTCTCCAGCATTTAACTCGCCACAGTGTCATCGATGAGGAAATAAGCCTTTGAGGAAGCCCTGATGTAGACGTAGATGTCTTTTCGCTGAGCAAAACATCAAATTGAAAATGACGGGCTCCATTCAAGCTGTATTTCTTCCTGAGTTCCTGTGAGAACTGCACACACTGATACTGTTAATATTCTCCTCTCAGTAATGAACTCCACTTGTACTGTACTTGGACTTTGTCCAAAGCTCTCCAAGGAACACTTTTGCTGAAAAAAAATATATAAATAAAATCTGATTACGAATCCTTAAGCATGGAGGGTAATTTCCACAATCTGATCTCCAGTCTGTAATCTGCAGTTGCACATCTATCAGAGAGTTCTGCGTTGTTTAGTTTAGCACACCATACATGGTTTGCACAGTTACCAAAGAAACAACTGTTTTCAAACAACAGGCCATCCCCACTAACCTTTGGAGGTAATTAGCGGTAGTTTGAATATGTGCATATATGCATGTTGTACACTGGCGAGGGATGGATTGGAGAGGACTGAAAGGTGGCTGCATTCCCAACATGCGATATGACCTCTATAAAGTTGAGTCAGAGCCTGTCTTCAATCTGCTCTGGGATCAGTTTGGGTCTCAAGCCTGATGATTGTGGCTACTGAAGCCAAAAATGATCTCTTTCATCAATTTTTCTCCTTCAACTCCAGTTTAAGCATGAAGCAAATGTAAACAAGAGGGTTTGTCATGTGTCCTTGTAGTTGGAAGGTCACAGGTTCAAATGTACAGGTCAGCTGGGAAACTTAATTATCTCCAGCAACTCCTGCTCCGCCCAAACTCAAGCGTATTGATGAGCATCTTCAAACAGTCAATTAGTGAAACTGCAGTTGATGGTGGAAGCATTGACGTATGATAAGACCTGCACAGTGTTGGAGGTGAAGCCCCGTTCATTCCTATAAAAGTTGCTCAGTGGTGCTTAAAGCAACATAAGCTTGACTTCCTGTTTATGATCTGGATCTTCCGTGTTGTGTGGTCCATAGAGTATGCGCACTAGAAATTTCAGCCAACCGAGCCGGTCAACTTCCGGTTTAGCTTGAATAGAGAGAAAGTGATTCAATCTTGCAGCTCTTCTAGACTTTCCAAATTCTATCGAACCAAATGGATCAAATTATTATCGTAAAATGAGTCATTTTGCAGTTGTTGAACACCCTCGCAATGTAAGCTTATGGGAAAAACTGTTTTTGCGTTGTTGTTATTCCACAGTTTGGCCACTGTGAAAACAGGCTTTAAGCCTGGAGCCCTTCGTGGGGTTTGGGTGGAGAGACTCATTGAGCTCAGCCTGTGCTGAACTTGAAGACACAGTGGAGTTGGAAACACCTTACAGATTGAGAAAGAGACCTTTTGTGAAGGAGGAAAGGAGTTCTGATTAAAGCCGATGGTCACTGACAGACATACAGGTGTCTATAAGTTCTTGGGGGAATTAAGACCTGAGAATAGGAATGACTGGGTGGTAGATTAGTTAAAAGAAGAGCACTAGTTGATAACGTAATTTTTCTACTTCAATTTAATTCTGTTTCAGTCCAATAGTGTGGATAATAGGAAACAGCTACATCCAGAGCAAGACAACCCACTGGGAACAACTTTGGGCTGGATGGACAGGACTTGACTGGGTTAGTCTGAGATGGAGGGACCTTCTTCTTCTGTATGATTTTGGTCCCAGTTGTACGTTTTTTTTTTATTTTAGCCTCAATAGCATCTGCTTTTTCACCAAACTTGTAAATAGCAGTTTTCTTCATCCTTCTTCATGTCATCATTGCTTGTTGTCATTTCCTGTCACTACATGTTATGGATGATATTCACTTGATTACGTTATATGTTGGTCACAGAAAGAGGCATTTGGGTTCCAGGGGGAACTTCCTGGGCCTCTTTCAGGAAACGTGAATTGTACTTATTAACATTCCTGCAAACGGAGAGAATGGGGGAATGATAATGGAACACGGCACTGCAGATAACTCCCACTGGATCCCGTTGTGTATCGCGTAAAAATCGCATGTGTATTGCAGCACTACATTTTTGTACCGTGGGAAATGACCGGGCCAGAACACTGATCAACACAGGTCATGTTAGAGGATCAATAAGTGAATATCTAAAAGGATATTTGGAAATCAACAGATTGCTGCTTTCTATCACTGATTGCTACAAAACAATGTTGATAACAAATGCAGCCAGTTCATGGAGGCTTTTACAGACGCTGTTCCCAACACACGATGTTTGATTGGTCTCTCTCAGGACAAACATATTGGCTGACAGACAGCTTAGATTTACTGATCCAGTGTGTTTGGACTGAACAGATCTGTGAAGGTAATTGTGGCTGAGGGAGAAAGAGAACAGCGCCACCTTCAGAAACTTTTCATCAACAAATGGCCGCTCGCATTTGATTGACAGGTGATCTCTTGGAAGCAGAGTGCAGTGTTGGAGTAAGATGGAAAAGTAGAATGAAACTTGCAGATTATGATTTGAGGCAGGCCGTTTGCTCACAAGTTGAACAACTCCTGAGATTGAATTTTAATGCTCACACCATGTTCCGACTCCCTGACAAAGGTTTTTTCCAATACAAATGCCAATTCAAAGAGCAGCTGATGTGAAAAACAGCACACCTGAGATAAACACAAGGTTTGCTTGTATGGCAATGAATGGAGAGAGACAAATCATTTTTTGATCCCACTTGAATTGTGCCATGAATCACACGTAGGATGTTCGTCCATTTAAAAGATAATTTTCCAATAAAAAAAGTCAGTTTTCAGACTAAGAATTCGTAATTCTAAAGACTACACAGCCAACAGTACAGCGAGGTTGTCTTGTTGAACGCTCACCATAACCTGTAACTTGAACATTGTAGAGCTGCTCCTGTATATTAGCGGCTCACAGGAATGAACAACTACCCTTTCAAACACGGCCAGATTTATTGTGATTTTCATTTCTGTGCTGAGGTGGTGGCCATCTTGGTGTTGGTGACATGTGTTGAGCGAGACGATGTAGTTCACTGAGCAGTTTAACACAAAACTACATATCATACTTGATTTGCGACAAACTGCGGCTCTCTTGACTTAAAAAATTTGCTTTTAAATTGACAAAGATCACATGTGTGATTCTTGGCACAATTGAAACTGGATCAAAAAATGATTTATCTCTTTCCATTCACTACCATACAAAGTTTTTACAGAATAAGGTCCCATGGGGTCCACCGGAAGCGGTGTGACTTTGGCCTTCTATTCGTGGGATCAACAGGGTCAATCTGCTGTTGCCCACCGTACACGTACGTTGAATAAAAAGTGAGTATGTTCCTGTCAGTTGAACTTGTAGACATTTGGTTGTTTTTTTCAAAAATCTGTTAAGGCCCCCACACTCCGCCCAGACGTCCAACTGCCTTATCCGACCACTCCGTTGCCTCTTGTCTGAAGCGTTCGGCAGAAAAGTTGCAGTGAACACACCGCTTCGACATGCTGCCAACCCGACAGTAGCGTGTACGTTCTGCGCTTGCGCGAGATGCAATAAGCAGGTGGCGCTACTGTTGTGTATACGCTGGGCGAGAGGTTTATGCACGCAACTCTCTTTACTTTCGAAAACAAAACTTAACTATTTCAGACAAAAACAGCTGCATACCGAACATGCAGCGAGGCGTTGCCAAATTAACACAGATTAATTCGTCCTGAACAGACATAACAGCTAGTGTCATGACAGTACTCCAAAACATGAAAACAGTGAATGACTGAATGAAGTGCATAGAAAAACAAAGCGCACACAGTATTCCATCCCTCCCACACACTGCGCTGATTCGCTAGCACACCGCCAATCAGAATGGTCATACAGCTGGCACACAACCAATCAGAGAATCCAATGGCTCAGACGTCCGACAGCCAACCTCCTCAGACTGCGCATGCTGAAACGGATCAGACGCTGTCCGCGTGGCCCCACACGCTACCAACACAGCTGTACACACCGAACAGATTTGTTCCCGACCTCGTCCAAACGCTTCAGACGTCTAACGGTTGGGCCGGTGTGTTCCTGCCTTTAGAGCATAACCACGCTTGACAAATTTTAAATGTGGGCATGATTTCAGAGATTTGCTGATGCAAAATGGCTGACAAATTAACATTTTAAAACATCACTATAAATCACCTGAAGCTCCCCATTCTGCTCCATGCCTGTTTCATGGTATGACACCCCAAAAGAGGTGACTTCCACAAAATCTTAGACACATTTCATCCGCCAAACATTTCTGAATAAGTCTGTGATGATGTAACTGCAAACCAGTTATATAGAAGCCTCCCTGGACAAAGGCAGGAGTCCTGAAACAATGAAATGAACAGAGCCAACAGGCCTTAATGAGAAAAGCAGTTCTTTACCTTATCCAAAGACTAATTCAGCTGCGTTGTAAACTTGGTGGTGGGTATAATTGCCGTGATGGTGAACATGCCTCCTCTGATTACTGGGCAGAGAGTGTAGACTCGTGTGCCGGATAGAGTGAGCTGAGGTGTACATTAAAGGAAAATAGAGAGAGAGGAGTGGAAAAAAAAGGAACAAGAGTGAGAATTCGTCCAGGGTGGCCTTTTCCTTTGCTCTTAAACCTTTTTTCCATCAGAGACAATGTGTGAAACCAGTAGAAAACTGTCCAAATCTTTTATAACTGTTGGAACGGAGCGGGAGAACAGACGAATTTCACCGTTATTATCAAATAAATTGCAGTCTGGAAAGTTCCAAACATAAAGATCTCATGTGGTGCTCTCTGTTACAAAAAAAAAAGTCCAACAATACCTCATCTTTCAGCAGGTTTGATATGAAAAATAGCAACAGAAAATTTTGAAGCTGGACCAGATGACAGTTTATGGATTTCCCATCTCTTTTTCCCCTTGAATGAGAATGGCTGTACTTCACTACAACACTTGATGGATGTTGCAAATCACCTTTTGGTTTTTGGGTTTTGTGGCATGCTGAAACATGTGTGGTGTCTTTGCAAGGCCCATAAAGAGCAACACAGGGTGACGCTTCGAAGTGAGAACAAAAGTTTAATTTTATTATAAATCTGAGGAAGGTCTTTGTCAATAATATTGTAGCTATAATACAGCTTGTTGTTCTACCCTGAGGTGTACTGGCAGCTGACTGTCCCACCCTCACTAACATGAGTTCAAGGGGATGCATTTACTGAATATTATTGAACTATACCAAACCATGACACCAACCAGTCTCAGCTCAGTTTGTCTCGTCACTAATTAGAAAAAAGTTGTGAAACTGCTTAACATCAGCAGGTTAATGTTAATAAATGAGGTGTCTATATATCTCTCTAATTTCCTAAAACAGCTAGGCAGTGTAGTTTTTCCACAATTGTTACTTAGACAGGGAATACAGTACAACAATATCTGTGTCTGTTTAACCAACTAAATGATCTGTATCAAAAAAAGAGTGTGACCAGCCTGAAGTGGGTGAAATTGCTGTTCTGTATTCATTAGAAAACCATATACAGAACAGCCTCAGAATTGAGTAAATAAAACTATTGACAAAACAAGTTATAAGCTTAAATGACTAAACTTCAGTCTCAATGTTGAGATTCTATTCCTTGTACCTGTAAGAAGTACATCTGTACTGGATACTTGTTTTAGCCCGAGGGGTCAATTTTCTTTTTTGTGAATTATTTAAAAGTTGGTGTGTGATGTTGTTTTGTATTTTCAGTACCACGGCAGGGTATATGGGAATGCTAATAATACAAATTATTATAATAATAATAATAATAATGTTAATGAAAGAACGCTTCACCTGTACACCAATGTGGCTCATTGATAGGTTGTCAATAGTTTTGGATTGCGATGGAGCTCTGTGGCATAGAGGAAGATACGTAAGGCTTTGGCTAAACGAGTAAGTCACGTTAGAAGGATAAATTGTTAGGTTTTAGTCATTTAGTGGGGTTGAACAACAGCTGGAAAAACACAGACTACAGACAGTATTTACTGTGTGACAGTGGAAGTTAGAGTAAATAAATTAGCCAACTGTTTTGTGACTGCAATACAGCCCTATTTGTCCTTTTTTCCTAAGTGAAAGTTTGTCATATTTAACTTACATTGGTATGCTAGCTGCGTGACGTTAGTGGTTCATATACCATTTAACAAAATATATATCACATAACTGGTTCACCACAGGATCAGTACTCCTGTCCAGAGAATCAGAGACAACAGTGGCTTTTCAATCCAACATTTTTAAGTAATGTGTTTAACACTTAAGTACGTGGACTACATGGAATCAAGACTTTATCTTTTTTACAAAACCGAGGGAGGATACAGTTTAATGTATTTTAAGGGAAATATCCCTGCTGTGTATGAGCAGCCATGTGTGGCCCAGGTTAGTGGAGCTGTTGTGTGTGTTGTACAGTGAGCAATATTGTATGCAAAAAAGAAATGCAGACTGTAAACGTAGACCAACAGCTGCTTGTCCCCTTACTGTAAAATAACATTACATATTGTTCTCTGTTGCTTGTAAGGCATGTAAGAAACTGCACGTTAATACGAGGCAGGGCAGCCAATAGTATGGAGACAGTGGAAGAAAATAGACACGCAGATACTTAAATAGTCATACTTTACAGAGCCATGTTTTTCTAAGAAATAAGTGCAAAGTAATTTCTAATAGAAACCAGATTAGATACAGTTTTGGGGGAAATCTTTTTACAGATAGTTTTCCTCTTGGTGCAGATCCAACAGAGGAAATTCACTGATTCACTGACAGTTCTGTCAACTTTCACACTTCACTTTCTATACCCTTTGTCTATTCATCATAAAAAACATGTACAGTAGTTCGTGACGAGACAGCAAATGCATCACGGAAGGAGAATGAAGTCTTAATGGAGGAAAATATGAGCTGTTACTCTCATTACATACAGAGGGCCACTTCAGTGTCCAAACAGTCACTTCAAATGAAGCAGAACATTCATAAAACTGGTAATACTGGCCATTATTTACAAAATGCTATGCAATTCTCATGTTCTGAGGTTTTATTAGTGCTTGCCAATATATACCAATTTATCGTAAAATGTCAAGATCTAGTGGACTATTTTTACTCTGCCTCTCTGGGAGTGGAGACCTCCAGACCAACATAATTGAGCAATTTTTTCTGTTGAGGAAATTATTCACCAGCACTTTCTTCTCTCTCTTAAGAATTGGCCTATTTTTTGCATTTATTTAGTTAAACTGACCCCTGTGGTTGTGAATCAAGGTTCTGCGACCCCTCCATTTCTATCTGAACTTCCTGCAAAAATACACAGCGTGCAGGGTCTTCCTGTATTTCCCCTTCACTTTGCCGAGGAAAAGTTAAACAGAAAGAAGCTGGAGTCACCGCAGCGTTGACCCGAATGCATTCACAGAATTCTCTGAAACTACACCGTGGGACAGGTTTGACGGCTGTGTGGTCTAGGAGTGTTTCCTCGCGCTTCTCGCTGGCCCTCTGACCAGTGACGTTTGTGTATTCTGGGCCGCAGTGCAGTCCTGAGTCCAGCCGGTGTCAAAGCTTGGCCAGACAAAGCAGACAAAACCAGGTCAGCCTCCAAAGGAGAAGCACGACCAAGATCAACAAACAGACCTAAATATGAAGGAGGAAGGCAAAATAAGCACGACACGGACGGCATTCGCAGCCTGTTGCAGGAGGGTTGGATCAGCCTTGGAGGTAATCCCGGGCTGCTGCCTCGGAAATTGATTGGTTAAGAATAACAGGTCCACAGTGGGTGAAGCATTTTGGTGATAGTTTATCTAAGAAGTGGCTATAAGCCGACATTATGATAATTACATCAGTATGTTTTTGATTATTACTATGAAATAAGACACCTCATATGAGGGCCCCATAGGCAAGTGACAGCAACACCAGGACCGGAGACATGCAAAGCACTCAATGTTTTAAACCCACAGGTTCCCCTTTCAGTCAAAGACTATTTTCCCTTGCACACTATAATGATGATGGTTCTCAGTGGGGGTGACTACAATTCTCCAAATCCATTATTTGATTCGATTTTGGATGTTTTTATTTTCTGGGAGAATTATCAAGCCTGCTTTTCATCTCAGTCATCAAATCTTAAACATTTAAACCATCGATTTTCATTTAAGAAAATTGTGACACCACAAGTCCTGCAGCAGTTCACTGGACCTCAGACATGTGAAAAAAATGAATATTGTCGAGCAGCAGAAATGCTTTAAGCAATTCTAGCACCGTGACCAAGCCCCAAGGAAGGGCACCTGGGTTTAACGCCAACTTTCGTAGTGGCCAAACCGTGTAATTACAACATCACGTGATGCACGGTGGACCAAAAAGACTTTATTCCACTTACATTGTGGAAGAAGTGGCTGTAAAACCGTTGATAATTTCTGTGGAATGTCACAACCCCCACATAATTACTAGTTTGACTATCATAAGTTAAGCCATTCAATCCAAAATAATTGTCACATGATTCAGTAATTTTTATTTCCATCCAAGCTGGTGCTAAACCAGAAGTTAGCTGGCTCTGTTGGTGGAAGTCTCTAGTGTGCATTCTCTATGGGCTGCACAATGCGCAAGATCAGGGTAATTTCATATGCAGGAAGTTGAGCCATTTTGGCTTCTAAACACCACTGGGCAGCTTTCATAGGTATCAAAGAGGCTCCACCTCCAACACGGTATGCAGATTTTGATGTGACGTCTCTGACCGTGACGGAAATGTTTTCTGTTGGTCCGCCACTTGAGTCCAGAGAGAAATACCTCAACAGTTATTGAATGGACGGCCTTAACATTTTGTACAGATATTTATGGTTCCGTGAGGATTACTTTGGTGAACCACAACCTTTTATTCAGCGCCACCAGCAGTTTAAAGTAAAACTCTCGCCAAAAAGCAACCTAGGCTTTATTTGTGAATGTAAATGAGTCAAACTTTCATGTAAAATGCACTTTTAAGATTTACCGTAGTTTCGTTTTCGAGCAAGCTCAATTTGAATGGGAGTGCAAGGGCACTTAGCTCGCATCAAAAACCGCTATTTTTAAAACATTAAGAAGGCTCGACACAACATGAAACTTTGCTTGTAGTATGACCAGGGTCTCTACACATGAACATGAGCATTGAGAACATTGTTTGTGTACACAGTTTACTAAAAAGAGAGGTTTTGATCTACTCACGTTTGAAGCTATATCTCCGGCGCGTGGTCATCATGGCAGTCACAAAGTATCCATCCACCGCCTGCGACCTAACAGGAAGGAGAGTAATGGTGGACTGCTCCTCACAACAGCATGAAGACCGAGAGGAGACACCTAAAGTCATGGCTGGGTATGAAGAATACGATTTAATGGGCGAGGTGTTCGAGTTAGATGGACGTCCACCTTTTCGAGCTTGAGCTTACGCACAAAGAGATCCAAGAGCTTGATGAAAGGGCGAGGAGAGAGAGAGAGGAGCAGGCAGCGGATCGACACTTTTTGACTGTCATGATGGAACGCACGCCGGAGATGCTACTGCTAACGTGAGTGCTTCAAAAACCTTCTTTTTAGTAAACTCTGTGTACACAAACAATGTTCTCAATGCTCGATTTTTGATGCTAGCTAAGTGCACCTGCACTCCCATTCAAAA
>OMLP01017556.1:0-24292 GCA_900302685.1 Spondyliosoma cantharus | reverse complement strand
GCTCAGCACATAACATAACAGTACTAACAACTTGAAAAATATCTATTAAGATACATTTAAAACCGGTAAAGTACGTGCGATTAATTTGCGATTAATCACAAGGTAACTATAGACAATCATGCGATTAATCGTAAGTTAACTATAGACAATTAACTATAGACAATCATGCGATTAATCGTAAGTTAACTATAGACAATTAACTATAGACAATCATGCAATTAATCGTAAGTTAACTATAGACAATCATGCGATTAATCACAAGGTAACTATAGACAATCATGCGATTAATCACAAGGTAACTATAGACAATCATGCGATTAATCGTAAGTTAACTATAGACAATTAACTATAGACAATCATGCAATTAATCGTAAGTTAACTATAGACAATCATGCGATTAATCGTAAGTTAATTATAGACAACCATGTGATTAATCGCAAGTTAACTATAGACAATCATGCAATTAATCACAAGATAACTATAGACAATCATGCGATTAATCGTAAGTTAATTATAGACAACCATGCGATTAATCGCAAGTTAACTATAGACAATCATGTGATTAATCGCGATGAAATACTTTAATCAATTGACAGACCTAGGTATAATATAAATTCAGAAATATTTATTTATTTTCATTACTGAATAAACAAGCCATTCTCAGAGGAGAGTCCCCAGAACACATGGTGAACCTTTCATAAAGAAACTGGAATCAAATCATATTTGATTATACTCAATAAACACAGCATATCATTGCACAAAGACACACACCATTTAATACCAGGTCGACTTGAACAGGATAGTGGGACTTTTCTGATGTTGTTTCACTGTGTTTTTGATCAGGTGCTGCAGTTGGATCAGGTCCAGGATCAGGCCACAGAGCTCAGTGTGAGCATCATGAAGGTAAGATCTATCAGCCTGCAGCCAAACTGACAGATATGGTCACATTGTGGATCCTTTGAACAGCACACTAAAAGCATGGAAAGCAGTATTTACATTAACTGTTTTATTATGGGATTTCTTTCCTTATTTGAATCGAGGGTCTAAGGAAGGAGGAGGTTGTTCAACGTTCATTGTACAGTTTGTGAAGCGCACTGAGGCATTCATCTTGGGCTATGAAAATAAAATTGATTTGATTGACATACTCACTTGCACACAATTGAATCATCTTTTTTCCTGATGTTATTTTCAATTGTGCACGTCAGTCATGTAAAATGCATGCTTGATGCTCTCATATCTCGATTATAACAACACTTTCACTAACTTTAGGTTGGCTATCTAATTTCACTGTTGGACCACAGACTACAAAAAAAGAAGATATTTTGCCTAATAAAATGGGCACACCAGGAATGTCAGCTATGTCAAAGCTTCATGTTTTTAAATGTTATAGTAACAGCTGAAAAAAACAAAAAAACGGAAGTGAATGCTGCTGTTAGTGCAACATCACACTAATTTGTTCTTTACTAAAGGAATAGCGGAAAAATGGTCCACTGAAGCACTGACTCACCTTCTAATCTGTCATCTAAAGCTGTCGTGAGCTGACAAAGTTTATCATATAGAATAAGAGATAAGGTCATGATCTGTTTTCATTTATTTGACTCAGGTTTTCATAAACTGCTTGGAGCAGCTGAGCACTAAAACAGATGGAGACATTGATACATCTCAGTAAGTATTTTAACTGTATGATGTCTTTGTCTTTGGTTGTAATGTGCAACTGTGAAAATATGTTAAAATCGTTCGTGTGTGTGTGCAGCAACATTTCAGTGGACCTGTCCTCTCCAGATCGGTTTCCTGGGGTTCAAGAAGGCTTCAGTCCAACATCTGTAAGTGTGATGTTTTTTTTTTATTATTTCCTCTAAACTGTTTGGCGTTTAGATCACCTGAAATCCTCCATGTGGCATCACCAAAGCGTGGGCTCTCTCCTCCACACAGCCAGACAAACACGTGTGTCACTCATTCAAACCACGAAATGTTATCAGGCTGTTTCCTGGTTGTGGACAAGAAACAGATACATCCTCATTTCCTGTAACTTGTTTGAGATGTTAGAGAAGGGGGTTAAGCGCAGTGGAGGAGGACGAGGAGGACGATGAGGAGGAGGAAGAGCAGGGTGTAGAGTGCTTCTGGTAAAGGGAAATGGAGCAAGATGCAGAGGGGGTTTCCCCAGCCTGAATATGTGTAGCTGGGTTAGGCAGCCCAACTCGAGCGAGTGCAGCTGACCAGAGTTAAAACTGGTGTCGCTTATGATATAAATGTTTGTGTTGGTCCATTTGTCAAGCTCGAGACCACCACATACAAATGAGGACAGTGGTATCTGTCTGCCATTACTTCGTCAGCCCTCTAAAGTCTCTTACCTTGTCTGTAGGTTTGCCATCTTGGTTAGACCAAGTATGAAAAACGAATTGCTGCCGATGACGACATCACTTGTGGTTGTCGATATGTAACCATTCTGTCATCACTCTTCAGTGTTTGTGTGTTTGTTCATTTGTATGAAGTGCTGTGTGTTTGTGCTCTTTTGTGTGTTTTTTGAAAGCACCATTTTTAGTATTAGACTTTGAGAGCGAGGACATTTTATAAAATGAGGACACTGCAGCAAAGTGAAGACCAACAGTTCCAAAAGTGAGACAACTTTTTGAAGGGCAGAACATTCAAGATTAAATTTAGAGATTCATATTAAAGATTTTGGGTACATTCAGTTGGGCATTTTTGCATAAGGCATTTTAGGACAGGAGAAATCAGTGAGGAATTGTGGAAAGACAACACATATTAAGAAGATGTGGACAAGTTTAAGATGTGAAGACACTTGCAAAGAGAGCCTTTTAGAAGGTGGAATACTTTTGGAAAGGACATTTTCAGTAAACTGTTTCGACAACTGTTGAAAGAGAAGACAATTTTGGAGGTGATGATATTTTAGAAAGTGAGTTTAAGAATTGGAGCCATTTCAGGAAACTGAAAACATTTCAGCAAAGTAAGGACATTTTTCCAAGTGATATCAGTTTATTTAAGAGTACATTTTTGCAATTCAAGGTCAGTTCAGTTAACTAAGGACATTCAAGAAAGTGAGGACAATTTGTGAAAGGGATTAAAGTATGTATGGAGATTTTAGGAAAGCAAAAACATATTAAGAAAATTAGGTCAAGTTAAAGAGGTGACAACACTTGAAAACAGAACTTTAAGAAAGGGGGGGTATTTTTAAAATGGACATTTTAAGAAAGTGAAGTAAGTGAATGCAATAGTGGAAAGGGGGGACAATTTTGGAGAGTGAAAATATTTTAGAAAGTGAGGACAAGTTTGGAAATTGGAGCTATTGTTGGAATTTCACCAGGAGACAGAGAGGATATTTTACTTTTAGATAGTGAAGACATTTTTGAGAAGTGTGGACATCTAGAAAAGTGAAGACAAGTTTAGAAGTTAGGAAAGTGAGAACATTTTAGTCGAGATGGAATATTCAGAAAAGTTCGTACGTATTTGAGAACGGGGGACATTTTAGGATAACGAAGACATTTTGTGCGGTCTTCACTTCTACTAACAAGGTTGTAGCCAGGTTAAGGGTCAGGCCTGTAGTTGTGATGGTTATGATCAGGGACCTGGGAACACATTCAGTCTCTGAAAGTCTGCACAAATATAAACCTGTTTTTGTGAGTACAGGAGCAGCGTCTGCTGATCATCCTCAGTAACTGCCAATACCTGGAGAGACGCACCTTCCTGAACCTGGCCGATCACTTTGAGAAGCACAGCTTCACGGGGACTGAGAAGATTTCACAGGTCAGTGCCACACTATGTTAATAATCATGTCAAATTTAGAGCTGTGCTTTAAAATAACTGGAGAGACTTCAGGTAAGGGCAGAAGCACTCTGCTGATGAGAAGTGTGTTGTGTTGTCATTTAAAATAAAGCTGATGAGAGATGCTCATTCTCTTCTGAGCAGAGATATGACTCCTCTTTAAAAAGAAAGTAAACGTCATTGATGTCTTGGAAGCTCAGTTCAGCTTCATTACCCCGTTCTCTTCTTCACACATACACTGACACACAACTGAACACAATGACTAATGGCTGAATCACAAAGAAGTGTTCAGTTGGTTTTTCCTGTAAAAACAAGTGAACATCATTTTCTTTGAAAGATTATTTTGACTTTTACTTATCTTGTGTTTTTCTTTTTTTTGTATTTAAAGAACAAAATAAGCCTGACAATTTGATTTTAATCTTCAGATATCAACCCAGCTGTTAATAGAGCTTTGAATTCCCCTTTTTATGCCTATACCAAACAACACTGAGAAAACTGAAAGATTGCAAATTTTAGAGAATAAAGTCACAAGGATATTCATTTAAAAGGTCTCCCATCACATATAGGGCTGCCTGACAACTCAGTATTAGCATTTGATTAGCATTTGATTATCATTTGGCTTTAATCGGAAACACATATTGATGACACATCATGAGGTGTTTTTTGAAAAAAAACAATAATGTTTCTAGGAAAATAATCATGTTCATTTAATAGAACAAAACAAAAGCAGTCATCAAAGTTTTCGTTTTCACACATTTGATGACTTGCTACTGTTGTGCATAAGAGTGGGTCTTCATTCATTTCGGTCACTGAACATCCTTGTCATTATTATTATATGTGATGTTGCATACACTTGTCATATCTTTAGTACTGGAATTCTTTTTCTCGTTAGTCCGTTGACAGAAAATTAACCAGCAACAATTTGATAACCAATTAGTCACTGTCTATAAATGAAAAATGCCAAAACATTTTCCATTTCCAGCTTCTGAATTTTGACAGATGATGCTGTTTTCTGTTTTGTATCATATAATTATTTTTTTGTGGGACTTTGTGGGTCAGACAAGATGTCAACATGGCTCATCCAGATACAGGATTTCAGAATCTACGTATGAGGATTTTCACTCTGGTGGACAGAAGCTTTCAAGATATAAATACAGTAGGGATGCCAGGATTTGGGTTTGAAAAGCGATCGTAATGAGCTTTTAGTTTTGATCATCAATTTTAAAAGCAGGATCTGTGATTTTCCCAGTATTTTTTTTTTCTCTCCTTCCCTGCATCCTTGCCCGTGTCCACAGGAACAAAAAACATCTCTTCAAAGGCAACACAGTCACTATCAGTTGATTGGTGCTGGCAAACGATGTGGTGCTTATTTTCCTTTTAGGCGAGCCTTTATTGGTTTCTTTGGGAAGAGGGTTGACTCTGAACAGATATATTATATTGTATTATATTTTGTTGTTTGTTGTTCAATCACTGAAGGGTGGTGTTTTTTAATGAATAATTTAAATGGAAATGATAGTTTCCAGGGCATAAAATCAAGGATTTGTTAACCTTCACAAGCCAGATGTGACAGTCCAATCACGGTTTAGCCGTCATTACTGAAAAAAAAAACAGTTGGAGATGGATTATGTGTCTCCTGATGAATAGATTGATTTCAGCATGATTGGACTGTGAAGTGGCAATAAAAACGAATATTGGATACTTCCTGTCTTCATTTACTTGTGGTAACATTATGTACCGTTGACCTGCCAGGTGAGTGTGGACGCTGTGCGACAGCTGGACAGAAATCTCTTTGAGGCCTACATTGAGAGACGAGCTGACCCGATCGCAGGCTCTCTTGAGCCGGGCATCTACGCCGGATACTTTGATTGGAGAGACTGTCAACCTCCTACAGGTACTATTTACCACGCTCACTGAGAGCTTCTGAGTCTGCATGCTGTCCATGTGATAAGACCTGGGATTATGTCTGAGATGATGAGGGGAAATCACCCGCGGCAAGCACTAACTGACCCGATTACAGCAGAAATTAGCCCGTGGCATGAGAACTTGACATATCTGGTGTGATCTGTGTTGTTGTGGTTCTCATGTGTCATGTGTGGAGTACGACTCTTTGATGGCTTACTGTAAACACCCCTAACATCACTCTTTTGGTCCCCCCCAAGAGTCTTGTGGCCTTTGTGTTCAGCTGTGGGTGTGTGTGTGTGTGTGTGTGTGTGTGTGTGCGTGTGTGCGTGTGTGCGTGCGTGCGCGCGCGCGCGCGCACACATGAGTTTAGTTTGACTTTTTGCTCACCAGATGCACTCCAAACCCAGGTGAAACTTAAATGTGTATATGTGGTTTACCTTCGCACAGGATGTGAAGCAACATGTCAGTGTGTGTGAGAGCTCTGGGTGAATCGTCAGATGGGCAGCAGCTCATTACACAGCTTTAAGAAGCAGCATTGATCGAAAGTCAGGCCTTGCTCTGGTTTGTTCCTGTCGCTGTGTGTTTGTGTGTTTGGGCTGCCTGTGAAAGAGGAACATTTTGGACACTAAACCACAGATCTAGGATATGAGACTTTCACTTGTTGCACTTGTGTGGGACTGTTGTTGGTGTGTGGGTGCTACGCAGCATTAGAAATCCAGTTTCAGTACTTTCAGTCTGTTGTCTCTTTTTGTTTCACTGTTTGATTCAACACATTAACTTTAGTCTGTCCTTTATATCTTTATCTCATCACAGAACTGAGTAAAGTAAAAAATAATATTGTTTTTGAGAAGAAAACCCATGCGTAGTCACGCTTCCAGCCCCATCTATTTGCATCATTTTGATCTTCTGGGGCACCATATTGGTAATCTTTTTAGAGTCAAAAATGTCATTAAGCCAGAATGAATAATGAAGTCGTCTCGCACACATTTCTATCACAAATGATAGTGGTCCCGGTCATTTTTTAAAGGAGCAGTGAAAATTCAGCCATTACTTACATGCTGATGTAACCAAACAAAACATTTCTGGAGATTCACCGCAAAACAGTGTTGCAGCATTCTGGGATCCTTCTCCTCTTCTGTTTAACATCAGTGTAATTTCTCAAATACAGTCAAACAGAGTTGTTGATGAGACAGAGGGTCCAGCAGCCAAGGATTACATCCCTTTCCCTCAGCAAAGACAATTGCCTCTATTTGATATGTAAGGATATATAAGGGAATGGGAGCCGACACTCAGATTAATTTAGTTTATGTTCCACCCAAAACACACCCATAACTAATTCAGAGTTTAAATACAAACCCTTTGTGCCGTGCTGGCACAATGGACCTGGACACGCTTTGCACTTTGCGCTTTGCGCTTTAGACCATGTGCTATAGACCTTCTAAATAGGGCCCATAATGTCTCCCACTTCACTGTTCAGTCCATTCTCAGTTTGTGGACTGGAGGCTTTCCACATCACACTTATGTTTGCTGTGTATTGGAACAGGATTGGCTTCCAAAGTTTTTGTGATGTCACAAACTTTGAACTTCTAGTGTCAAATGATGAACATAAATGTTTCTACACATGAATCTCTAACGTTCAACTGTAGGAACAAGAATGAAAGCACAGTTTTGACTGGCTGGGGACACAATACTGGTGTCAGCAGAACCCATTAAGTATAATATCTTTACATTATTTACCTTCACTGTCGACAACTACTTTTCTTCTCCCTGGATCAATACAACTCCAACATTTGGATTTTTTTAAAATTGCGAATTATCAGAGGTGGCTCTTTTTTTCCTGTGATTTTTAAAAGGCTGTTAAGATCTCTTTTTTGCATAGGGCTGTATACCAAAGCTCTTTGGTTATCAATAAAAACAACTACTCTTTCTTCGATCATTTTCGTCTAGAGATTTTATAATGTAGAAAATCTGTTCACCGAAAGAAGCAAAAGGCCCAATTGTGTCAGAGCAGACCTTACGCTGCAAATTCTATAAATCTTCTCAAAACACATTGGCAGCTTATGATGCACATCGAAACGCCTTTACCCGTTGTTTCCCGTATAGGCCCACACACCAGCGGCAGGGTTCACCACTGTCCTATTTCATACTGCATTCACACAAGTGTGTTCTCTGGGCATCAGTCGAGGCAAATGACGCAACTATGTGTGATGCTGCTCGTGTGTTTTACTCCCCTGACCTGCCTACAGCTTCACACACTTTGTTATTCCACATTTTCTTAAAAGAATTCTTCTCAGCAAATGTTACCGGTGTCCGTGTGGTGAAGGAAATGTCTTCATGATTTGTTCTGATTTAGCTTTCTCAGCGTCCCATCATCACATTTCTTTTTATCTTTGTTCACGTTGTTCCTTCCTCCCCCTCAGGTGTGAGGAACTACCTGAAGGAAGCTCTGGTCAACATCATCACAGTTCA
The DNA here is from genome assembly GCA_900302685.1 of Spondyliosoma cantharus. Lineage (NCBI taxonomy): Eukaryota > Metazoa > Chordata > Actinopteri > Spariformes > Sparidae > Spondyliosoma > Spondyliosoma cantharus. The sequence goes on along the minus strand of OMLP01017556.1, from coordinate 16,141 downwards.
TGCTGAGGTACAAAAAGCCTACACACCATGAACACTACTATTTGCTCCTTTTTATCCAACCCTTCTTCAACCAGGCGTGTTTCTGTCTCCTCCGTCTTCTCGTTCATGTGTCTCAGGTCTTCACAGTCTCTAAGGACCTGGTTCCTCGGGTTTTGTCTAGAATTGTTGAGTCAGTTGCAGACGAGATGTGTCGCCTTATGCAGTGTGTGTCCTCCTTCAGCAAAAATGGAGCGCTGCAGGTACTCACTGACACAAACACAGAGCAGTTTCTCACTCATAGTACGACCCTGACTCATAAGTCGACCCCCACACTTGCCGGGGATTTACCTGTTGTTTCTGATAAGGCCAGATTTCAGTTCAAGCTGCCAACTGCTGACAGTTGAAGATGTTAATTTGATTTCATCTTCTCCATTTTCTTTTTTTTAAACCCCCCTCCCCCGTCACCATGCATTGTCCTTTAGGCTCGACTAGAACTCTGTGCACTGAGAGATGCCATCGCTGCATATCTAAACGCTGAAAGCAAGTAAGTTCAGCACACAAACATGCATTCGTATGAGGCACAGACGGGAACTCACATACGCGCCTGGTGATTTATGGCAGCAAGTGTCACAAACATAAATCTTAGCAGTCGCACATCCCTCACTACAATCCCTATTTATGTTACTTGGTGGGTTTTGGAAAGGAAGTGAAAGTAATCTGGTTCTGCTGTGTGCATGCACTGTGATGTGTGTGTGTGTGTGTGTGTGTGTGTGTGTGTATATGTATGTGTTCATGTAGGGAGGTCAGTGTTGAAGCCTGGAAACACACTCAGACTTACGGCCTTTACAAACAAGGACGAGATGAATAAACATTGCATATATGTGAAATACTTGCCTGTGAATATGTCGAAACAAACAATTATCAAACTGTTCACCCCATCAACAACATGAATTTGCAGCACTGGTTTTATCGCATTAGACTGATACTTACCACAGACCAAGCAGGACAGGGACTGGGGTTGCACAACAGTGCTGATTAGCTCTCTGACAGGTTGAGAGAGGACTCATTCAGCGGGTTCATCTCAGCCGACTGTTCCAGGGCTCCAGTCTGATCCGTAATGAAGTAATAGTACATTAAAACACTAAAGTTACGAGGCAGCGGTAGATTTTTGATTTAACCTTTATTTTAGCAGGAATATTCCCATTGACGTTCAGAATCTCTTTTACTGGCCAAGACAGCAGCACAACAAGTTTTCGTATAAAAAAAACAAGCAACTGACTTGAAACAATCAAGAGCACAGGTAGTCCCAACTTCCCCTTTTGCAAAGCCCACATATGTAGCAGCAATCGAGGTCACCTTTGTCACATTGTCTTTATTATTGTGTGTCGTTTGTCAAAGAATACGCGTTGATGACAAGCATAAACAATCAACAGGTCTGCCATCGTCATGAGCTGTGACGTGACCACCTGATTGATGTTAATGCCTTCACTCACGGTGCAAAAGTCTAGAGGAGCTGACCTCACTCCCAAGAAAGACTGGATCAAAAAAGATGTTGAAAATTATTAATGGCAGGAAAAAAAGTGTGTAAAGGCCTTTACTCAGAACTTTACTTTTCTGATTATCACTGTTGATAAACATGTTTTTTAAATGAAGTTTTAACTGAGTGTCTCGTTTCTAGCGCCAGCTTCAAACTGGCTTTGGACGCTCTTCCTCAGCTGCACAGCGGAGGCGATAAGAAGTGAGTCTCATACTGATCAGTGTTACTAATAAAAGTGACTGTGACCTTTTACTGTTTGATGATGTGAAGATTAATTTCACACAATTCAAGTTTGTTTTTATCTCTCCTGCAGGTTATTGGAGGAGCTGTTGAACAAGTTTAAAAGCAGCATGCAGCTCCAGCTCACCTGCTTCCAGCCCGCCTGCGTCCAGCCTGTCAAGAGATAAACTCGATCTATCACTACACTGCACTTTCTTTGTCTCTTATCTATTTGCAATCTCCTCAACTCTCTTCAGTTAACACTTAGTTGTTTACTCATCTCTTTTTCCAGTGTCACTTTCAATTCCTGCTGCACCAGATTGGACACAAACTGCTCTTCATCTAATCTCAACGACACTAAATAGTTGATTTCATTGTTACTGTGCAGGACAGTCCCAGACATGTCGTTATGCTAATCACATACAGCCAATCATGCAGCTAACAGACAATGTGCAAAGGGCTTAGTGGCTTTTTTTAAAAAGAAAGTGTGGGGTCAGCAGGAGGATGGAGGCTGTACCTGAGGTGGAGTCTCTTCTCAGACTGAACTAATCTGTCCTAAGAATGCATTGATGTTGATTCTCTGTACTGTGCCATCTCTGTAGCCTATAAAGTGAGAAAACTGTTAAACTGATGTGTTTTGTTATGTTTTCAGCAGTTTTTTTAAATGGCGTTGTGATTTATATTTTTCTTCATTTCAATGTATAATGCAGGAGATGCTACACTAAGATACATTAAAAACCAAACACAGTGATACCTTAATTGTTTTAGTCACATTATTTCCCAGATTGGCAACGCATCTTCATACCTAAATGACTGAATAGGTTGATTGCCAACACATATCACCATTTCCAAAATGATTTTAGGAAGATTAAGGAAAATATTTATTTTTATTAATTTTAAATCAATTGAATAGTGGCATGTTGATGTCAGAGGCTGTCATCAAAAAATGTAAATCTTTGGGCAGATTCGACCATGTACACCCAAGATGCAAACCACTTCTTGTTTTGTGGTCGACAGCGAAAAATTTACCGCGCTGCTACAGCCGACGAAAAACTCAAACTGTTCGGTTTGCTCTCAATAGTGCGCTTCACTTTAGTGTAACAAGAAAGAATAATTTCTGGCCTTACGATTGGCTCGTTATTAGCATCTGTGTCAAAGAATTGCTAAATCAAGGGGTGAAATGCAGACCTAAGTAACACTTCCTTACAGGGAGGTCCATCTCAGCTGCAGTCTGAATGAACATTAAAAGCTACATAAATATAATTGTTATATAGTTTATTGTGAAAATATCTGAATCGCCACTTCTAGGTCTTTGTATCTAGTCTTTTAACTCATCTACAGATTCATATGACACACACACTGTTTTGCATGAGTTAGCAGACAGTTGGTGTGTGTGCATTATGGTTTTAACCAGGGACGTTTAGCCATTCATCTCTGGAGCTCCAGCTTCACTCACGCTGTCTGGCTCATCTGAGTCTATCTCTTTGGGAGGAGAGTGATCACAGGGCGTATGCAGGGTGGAGACGGTGCAGGCCGTTATTATTAATCAGGGTTGTGAGCAGAAGAACCTGTAACCGGATCCCAGAGGGAGATGGAGACGGCAGAAAGTACGATTCAGGTCGTGGGTGTAGGGACGCAGAGAGGGAGCGGTACGGTTGTGGCAGAGCAGACAGACAGAGTCACACCCACAGCTCACATGAGAAAGTTTGACACGAGGGGTTATCTGAGGACAACGTGGATGTGATGTGTGGTGTTGTAGCAGCAGTTGACCCATTCAGTCAAATTATGAATGTACACCTGTACGTGACGGTTAACTTTTGGTTACAACTTTCTGTTATTCTCCATCGACACACCTCAGACCTTTACTCTTGTCTGTTTCTGTTTCCCCATCGACGTTTAGGGGAAAGCCATGCAGGGCAGGCGGGAGTTGTTTTGATTCTCTGTGTTCTAAACTTAGCTCTCCGTCCTCCCACGAATTCATTCACAAAATAGGTTCAAAGCCTCAAGCCTTATCCGTTCTCTCTGTTTACAGTAACAGAGGTGAAGAAGGGGGAGTTTTTTTTTTTGTTTTTTTTTTATTGGTTATATTTCTTCGCCTGAACTCTGTTCCATTCAGGAGACGTAATGACACAACCTGCAAAACACATTCACACTTTGATCTGACACAGTGAGTGGGTAATTAGAGGGATGGAGAAATTTGACACATCTGAGAAGATTCGATAGAACTCAATGAGAGGTTTTTCAGCAGAAATCAACCTGATAAGCGAGAAACAGAATTCACAATAACAGTACGTTGACAGGTTTGTCCTATATTAACATCAGCAATCAAACTATACAAACTAAGGTTATACTGATTTATCGGCCAAACATCGGTATCAGCTGATAATCACCTTGCTGTCTGCTACTGGTAAAAAAAGATGACGTTCACTGATGGCAGCGGTCGAGGTTTATCTGTTGCGGCGCATCAGTTTTGCTCTTCACATTCACGAGTTGCTGGCTCATGACATCCTGCTGTCGGTTTGTAAGGACTGAAAAAGTCTTCTCATTGAGTAGGTGGCTGTAGAGCTGAGCTAAAAAGGCTTTAAAATAGTTACTTTTCAGCAAAGAAAAGAATCTTTCTCAGGTGAAAAATAGTATAGCTTGTTCATGTGTGTAGTCTATTAAAGAGAGTGTAATGAAGAGCTGAATGACTCCTGTTATTTTTCAATAATGAACATGATGGAACATTTCAGACATCATGATGATTCTTACCTGTTACAGGTCATCTCCAACTTTCTTATCACGTAAAACTTCAGGGACATCCAAAGAAAGCAGGTTTCCCCCTTTTATGAAATGTACAAAAACATGTTTTCATTTGAGGTAACTGGTGACGTTCAAGTACCCACCTGCAGTAGGAAAGCATTCGAAAATGTTCAGTTATGAAAGGTTACATGTTTCTACATTTGAGTTAACGTTATGTGGGTCGTTCCACAAAAGATCGAGACAGTTACTGACTACTTTCTTGAAGGACATATGTAAGCTTCACAGTGAGCTTTAAACTTCACTTGTTGAAACTATCTGCTATGTGCTCGAACAGTGGTTGACGGTTGACAAACAGTAAATATAACGTAACGGTGTGTTTATCAATGAGACTAGCTAGCTAACCCATGTCATTGTCCCCAAGTCAATATCAAAATGATCCTGGAAAAATGATGATGACAGCTTGCCTTCAGAGGGACAGTTTACTTCAGTAACTCTCAGGGTGTTCAGAGGATGATGCAGTGAACGACTACAAAATGTGCAGTAAATAAAATGTTCATTTTTGATACTGGCTATAGCATGTAAGAGCAGTGAACAGAAAGTTTCAGTGGAACTACTTGAGTAGTTCCATAACAGTCCTTATATCAGAAGGTATTTGACACCCCGCAGCCAATCAAAATTCATCCAGACCAATACATAATGTAAGATGGGGTAATTCCAGCGGAAACACAGGAGGAGTTGTCACAATATGTTCTTGTTGATGGTCAACAAATCCAATCAAAAGACCAAAACCAAGAACCAACCGATCCACAGAGGATGCCATATCAACTGCCCTACACCCAGCCTTCACACACCATGAAAATATCAACAGCTACATCAGATTGACCTCCGCACAAGCAGACCTCAGGCAGTTCGAATTGGCACTCACACCTTTACTTGAGCGCTCAACACTGGAGCCCCCCCAGGGCTGTGTGCTTAGCCCCCTCCTGTTCCCACTTTACACTCATAGCTGCACTCCCAGACATCAAGAGACCTCTATAGTGAGTATGTGGATGACACCACCACCATCGACAGTGAGTTCATACCTGGAGGAAATCTTGCAGAGTGGTGTGCAGAGAACAATCTGCTACTCATTGTCAGCAAAACCAAGGAGCTGATGGTTGATTTTAGAAAAAGGAGGCAAAGACACACTCCTGTCTAGATCGGTGGAGCAGGTGAACAGTTTTAGGTTTGTGGGTATTGGCACAGTTTGCCATAGGGGCTGAATTCTGGAGCCAAATACTTGTCAGCTTTTCCAGAGGAGCAATAGAAAGCATCCTGACGGGAAACATCACAAACTGGTAAAGTTTGTGCATGGCCCAGGATAGTGAAGTGAGATGTCTGCACAGATCCCAAAGCATACAAAAATATTTTCACAAATTGAATAAAGGTTTCATAAATTTGAAGGTGCCAATCAAAACCATGATGAACACATTAATGGACACTGAAAACCATTAGCTTCAGCTCTGATGGACTGTTCAGAAAAACCTTCCTGAGAAGGCAGTGGCTTTCAAAGTAAAATGACTAAATTGTTTTTCACAAGCACCTCATCAGTGATGACATCTTCCTTGCTCTTTTCGTGGCAGTGACAAACATGTTTGCGGGTTTTTGTGATTGTTTTCCATGGAAGTGGAAACAGACTGATCTGCGAGCAGAAGCCAGGAAGGCGCAACGCGGAAAGCGTGGCCGACCTCTTCCTCCCTCTCCTCCCCTTCGTGATGTCATCACATTGTTTGTGATAATGAAGTGTTTGATTAACCAGCCTCATCCTGCATGTGAACCACACTTCCTGTTCTGACACACACACACACACACACATAGTACTGACATTACCAGAGGAGCTCACAGAGCTATGAAGAGACGTCTTTGCACTGAAGCTTTTTATTGTTTTTTACAACACAAACATGCTCATTTAAAGACTAAAAAAGCTCAAAACATTCACTCCAACTCTTTCTCAGATTTGACATATTTTTAATTTAAAATGATATTTAAAAATGTATCATTTAAGTAAAATATTGAATACAAAATTGAGTTGAACAAGCTTATCTATCTTATCCCTGAGAATTTCTCACACAAACAAAGCAGGCACAAATCTCATTCATAATTTATAAAATGTGGTGATAGTGTCTCCTCGCAACAAAATGCCACTCTCAAGTCTGTCCAGCAAATATGAAGCTACAGCCATCTTAGCATAGCTTAGTTTAGCATAAAGACTGCTAAGCTAACAGCTAACGTAGCTCATTCCAAAGGTAAAACACCAGCCTCCCAGCGCCTTTGAAGCTCCCATAAGACATATTATGTCTCGTTGAGTTTTTGTACCAATTAAACAATTTTCTCTTTTATGAAATGTTGTCTGACGGTATAAAATACGGACAAAATTGAGTTTCTGGATCTTAAATATTGAAACCACTGCCTTCTTCTGGCATTATTTCTAATAGCCAACAGGGGGCAACTCAACTGCGTTCTAAACAAAGTACATATCGTATGTAAGGCTATGAGAAAATTACCCTACTTCTCACTTGATTTAACACCTCAGTAGAAGGTTTCCTAATGAGTTTATGATCTCAGTGTAAAGTCTTCTTAAACACAGCATGATGCTCATTTTGTCATATTTAGTCCCATTTACAGTAAAATAGACGATCAAGCAGGGTATGATTAAGGATTATTGACTAGTTGCTACCATGGTGCGTCTTTGCATTCTAAGTCAGACCCAATCAGGATAACGACTCCAGCTTCACACTCCTGTCCAATTAAGATCACTTCTAGCATGAAAAACCAAGATGGCAACGGCTGTGTTATGTGTGTGGGGCTATTTCCTGGGTCTGAGAAATTTAAACAGGCAAATTGTCATTGCTGTACTTCAGTTCTTGTACACATTAGACAAACAAAATATAACGTGTTAATCTGTGAGCTTTAAAAGTGCTGGTAGGCAGATTTTGTTACCTTTGAATATAGCAAAGCTAGCAGTTTCCCTGTTTCCAGTCTTTTCAAATTCCCCATCTCTACAGGAAACAACAACCTCTGAGCTAGCAAACCGTAAACTGAAAATTGCAAGTTACCCTACCTTGGTCGCCAACGGTACAAGCATAATCAAGCTAGCCTTTTATTTTCTTCTGCAGGCAATTTGGCCATTTTAAAATGCCTCCCTGTGTGCAAATGTTCAATCAAAGCAATATTTTGCAGGTTCAGACCACTCTCCAAAGAGCTGACTAGTTGTTGTGCTAAGCTAGCCTAACCACCTATTGGCTAGAGCTTCATTAGCACTGTACAGATTAGAGAGTAGCATTGATCTTCTCATCAAACTCTCAGCCAAAAAGTGAATGAGTGAATTTCCCAAAATGTCAAACCATCCCCGTAAGGCACTACAATCCCCTGCACAGTTTTCTATAGTACAATCACCGAAGCTGTCAGTTTTGTTTGCATAGTCAGTATAGAAAATATTCATGGTGCCCTAGAACTACTGTAAGGAAAGAAAATAACACTAGAACTTTCGCTCCGGCCACACACACACTGACAAACACACACAGAGCCCTACAGGGCGTTGAGTAACTGTCACTAAATGTCCATCATCGTATGTTAAACACTGTCCAAGTTTGTCCTCTTGTCTCACAGCTGCGTCTTGAAGTTTCCAACAGTCACTTGAAGCTGCTGAGATCACTCCTGCAGGCTGCTGCTGTGGTGGTGTGTGATGGCCCTCTGGTAGTCCTCAGAGGTGTTTATGTGCTCTGTGACTCCCGGGTGCTCATAGCTGCGGTAGTAGTGGCCGCCCATCTGCTGGGCGTAGTACAGGAGCTGCCGGGCATACAGCGGCTCCACCTGAAACACACGGAGGTCAGACAGGTCAGTTTTCCCTGTAGATGGTTTGTACGAGCTTAAATTGGAATTAAAATATCACAACTAGCGTCAAGCGCGATGTGATTGTTAGTCGACCTACAGAAATAGCTCTTGGGCTACCACTACTGACTATTTTCATGATTATTTAATTTGGCAATTATTTTCTTTTATTACGTTTATAATGTTTGGGCTATAAAATTCTGCAACATAGTGAAAAATTCTCAACGAAGTGGTAGCCCAAGGTCATGACATCAAGCAGTTTTCCCTGACTCAACCCAAAACCTAAGAAAAGGGAAGGGGAGAACCTGAAACAAGGGAAGGTTTGGTATTTTCACTGTGAACCGACCAGTTGTTTAAGTTCTAATCTGCATTGAAAACAGTACAGGTGAACTATGTTACAATTCGCCAACTGTCGAATTCATACTCAGAACAAATAAGAGGCAGCATACGAGCAGGATTACCGCTAAGAGCTGCTAACTGTAGTTGCCGTTAGAGTGTTAGCTCAGCTAGCCGTGCAGCTAGCGGTTCAGACTGGGAGCTAGGGGACCTGGGGAGTGTCAGAGTTTACCATAGGAGACAACCAGGGCTAACTGGTTATCATGCTAGAAGCTAACTTCACTGGATATGTCTGCAACGCAATATGCAGACATCATAGTCTCAAAACTGCTGTTTCTTCTCATTCTGTTGAAAATTCTGACAAATACAACACTCACTGCTGATCCCTTAGGACAAGATAACAACCCAGCCCAAACAGAAATCCCAACAGTAATGCTACCAAGCGAATAAGGGCTAGAGCACAATTGGTTGAACCTTTGACTTTTTTCTAGGTTTCAGATCTTCCCTGGTTGGAACAATGTAAAAAATCCCATCATCTGATGCTGAAATGCCAGATCTTTTCCACGGAAAAGAATCACATATGTGGGCAGTGATTCAGTCGAGGTTTGGAACTAGGACTCTCTCAGAAACTGAATTGAAAGTTCTGAACTTAGCATTATGATGGGAAGAGGTTCTTAGTAATGTTTCAGTTTTTAAACCACACTTTAAACTTTCACGACTTCACTTTCAACCCAGCAAATATTATGTTTCCTTGAGTACAATGACAAAAAAGTCTACTAATGAGGAGAAACGATGCAGGGCTAATATTACAGTTGTGACAATCACCTGCACAGTAAGGGTCCGTCTTTGTCTCTGCGGGTCAAGACACTCATCTCCAAAACTCAGCAGGACCTGGAAACGAGGCGGTGGCCGACCATGGAGCCCGTAACTCTGGATCTCTGATAGATAAGATCAAATAATCATTGTCAGCTTTGATATCACAAATAATCTCCACTGTTTAAATTCAAATTAATTCACAAGAACTTCACTTGAAGTAATGTGACCTTTGGGGTGATTCGAATGGAAAGTCCTGGTCACACCGTGTATGCAAATACTATTAGCTATCAGACTTCTGACACAGCTGGGGCTGTCGTAACATGTGGGTGGGGATGATGTGGCTGTGGAGAAGTCATGTGACTGTTCCTCATCATTAAATACACTCTAAAAAGTTTATCTACCACAGTTATGAGTTGATTCTGACTTTTAAGGGGTTTTATTTCTCTTGAGTTTTGTTCTTAGATGGAACCAAATGAGCTGGAGTTTTTCTCAAAAACAGTTCACACCCAAACTTGAAAAAATAAATACATCTGAAGCTGATTTACCGTTTAACTGCAGTTTCTGTCTTGTATGTATTGCCTTTACATTCAAATCAGAGAGCTAAGCATCCCATTTGATAAGAAATACATCCACAATAACAATACAATAACAACATGTTCCACTTTCTGAAGGTTTTTCCAGAATTCTCAAAGACTCCTCCAGGCATCTCAATGACACATTTGCAGCCCTTCCCCGCTGTCTCACCTGTCAGGTAGTCCTGTGTGGGGAGGAGTCTACAGGTGACCTCTCTCTCCAGTTTGTTGGGCTTGTCTCCGTACTGGGACAGTCCTCCCTGCCAGTACACTCGGCTCTGACACAGCCTCCGGGCGTAGAGTCCGTCTGAGCTCATCCACAGCAACACTCCCCTCTCCAGGGTGGACGGGGGACTCGGGGGACAATCCTCTGCCCTCCTGTGGGTGGACAGACTGTCCACAGGCAGGGGAACCACCTCAGGACTCCCAGGCTGAGGGTAGTGCTTCTCCTCTGGGGAGCACGGGGTGATGTGGCACCCCTCCGGGCTGGAGGTGGTGACCTCCCTCACCAGACTGTCTCGGAAATAAACACTCACGTGCAGGCGGAAGTCTGATTGGAGGAGGAGAGGACACAGGTAGAGGTCAATGAACATGTTTTCTGATGCTTTTAGCTTTTTTCACGTGACTTATATTTGTATTCTTATTTATCTGCCAAAAGTTTGTAGTTCTCCAGCAGCAAAGAGTTGATGAACGGGCATATGGAAGTGAGGTGTTAGCACTTGAACTGATTGCTTTTGGTGGTTACAGTAGGAGGAAATATGTGGCGATATTTCTTATAGACTTCAACATTTGAAATGTTAATCTTTAATTATAGTTCCTCCATCAGTCCAGTCACCGTTCTGAGTCACTAGAAAGCAGATTTAGTTGAAATTAGACATATCACAAAAACATTTAGACCTTTTGTGACTCAAGGCCAACTTCTAATTCAGAGGACAACCTTCCAAAATGTTGATGCATTCTATTACTGTGAATTCTCAAGAATACATTTAGATATCAAAATAACCAGCTTTGTAAAATACCAAAACAAATTTGCCACCTTCAACATGAGTTAATTAAAGCTTACTGTATGCTCTTAAATACGGTTTCATTAAAGCTGCAATAACTAGTAATAAAGTGTCTCACCATTAGGGGGCGGTAAATAATCAAAGCTAGCTGACAGATACCTTCAGTCTTTTGTGCTGGGCAGGTAGCCTACAATGGATTCATCGAAACACAGGCTTACAGGTTTGATGTGAGCTGTTTTTTGAATCATCCACTAAATGAAAAAATCCAAAATATTTATGAATTTTATCCAGTACGTTAATTACATCGTAAAGCCTTTGCAGCACCATGGAACCAGTTTAGTTTCTGTTCGCACACCTAATTCTTAACCATCAAGGCAATTCGAACGAGTTTGGAACACGCCCAAAATTAGGTCACAGCTGCAACCAAAAGCTTGCAGATTTTCCTCGACGTGAAGTGCGAATCAAAGTGGGCGTGTCATATTCTACAGGTCACTGTGCCTTGTTCTGCTCAAAACTGGAGGAAACGTGGGCTGGTTCACTAGATCGCACCAAGGGTCCAAGAATCTTAAATGCACAAGTTCAAGAACCAGAGCTGCTTTTGTGATAAAGGGTAACAGTGTATTTTTTTCAGGTCTTTAAAACTATGTGCAGTTGATCTAACCTTTCAAAGTTCTCCAGATGTCAGAGCAGTTCAAGTCCTCACAACAGTTTTGCATCGATTAGCCTTTTAACAGATGTCTAAATGGACGTACATGTTACATTATGATATTTTCAGGTATTCATACGTACATTAAATCACGTACAACACTTGGTTGAGGATGTCACTCCCTCCTTCTGATGTCAAAGGTGAACTTAAAGTTTTGTTTACCTGAGAGCGCCTCGGCTGATCTGATGCTGGCGTCCAGTGTGAACGGCGAGGGCTGACTGTCAGCAGGACCATACGAGTAGATGGAGGCTCTGAGCTGATATCCTGCACACACAGACAAGCAGACACAAACATTTACTGTAAGTGTGCAATACTTAATCTACCAGGGACGCTAACGCTTCTATATGAGCGCTGAGTACAGTACCATTCTCCATGGACGAGCCCTGCCACGGCAAGCTGCGGGGGGGACAGGGACACTGAGTGAAGGGCAGCTCAGGCAGCGAGGCCGGCTCCTGACAGTACTCCCTCCAGCTACATTCAGCAGTGGGCATGTACTGTGAGTGTGACATCTACAGACAGAGACAAAGACACTCAGTTAAACACACTGCTGGACATGCGTGCGCTCCGGCTTTTAAAAGTTGTAAGTTTAATCCTTGTTCATGAAGCGTTAAAGGAATGAAGCAAAAATAAAAATTCAGTCATTATCTACTTACCTGATGGAAGGTCGGGTGACTTTTCGTAGCCCACAAAACATTTCTGGAGCTTCACAGCAAAACAGCGTTGCGGCATTCTCCTAAACAACTGAAGTAGCTGAGGACTTGTTTTAAAATGTATGAATACAACAGAAAAAAAGCACAAAATGGCTCCATACAGCTCCTCCGGCAAAATCCAAGTCTCTTGAAGCCGCAAGATCCCAAGTGATTTGAAGAGACATTATTTACACCCCTCTAAAGGCTGAATTATTCACTGTAGCTGCCAAGCTAAGAACATTAGCTTGCCTCCCGTCTGAAGTGGGTGCACACGCTTGACAGCACGTCGGGGGTGTGTAACGTCTTTTCAAATTGATTTGGGACCTTGGGGCTTCAAGAGACTTGCATTACACCAGACAAAGCTGCATTGAGCCATTTTATTTATTTTTTTTCAGTTGTATATTTTACATTTTAAAACAAGTCTCCAGCTACTTCAGTTGTTTAGGAGAATGCTGCAACGCTATTTTGCTGTGAAGCTCCAGAAATGTTTTGCAGACTATGAAACTTCACCTGACTTTCACCTCAGCACAGGGGGAGAAGATAAAGACTGAATCTTCATTTTCACTTGAACTGCTCCTTTAAGGAGGTCAGGAGTTAATGGTAGGCTAATACATTTCACAACTATTGAATATGTTTCCATTGATATAACTTGTTAGTCTTAGTAATCAGTAAAGTTAGTAGTTTACATGTGATACGTTACTGAGCTAAAATTTGACTGTCTTCAGACTAAAATTATTTTTTTACTTAATTAAATAAAATCCAATGATTAATTGTGTGTCCATCAGAAGTATATAACTGAAAGTGTGGTGAATTCATTGAAGGAGCTAAAAATTTAAAAATTTTAAAAATTTAAAGCAACACTGTCTAGAAATTTGTAGAAATGTGATTTGGTGCCCCCTAGAGTTCCTGAGTGCAACAACACAGTCATAAACACAGATCCCAGGTCTGTTACAATCTCTCAGATGTGATGTAGGCGCTAACTGTTACAAGCGACAGAGACACCATTCCTCCTGTTACAACACACTGCACCATCACCACCATTTTTAAGCTGAAAAAGTTACATAATGTTGCTTTAAAGTAGGCCAACTATTTATGTGAACATTTGCACCATTTCGCTGGCGGATTTTCAAACTCCCAAGTCCTGACAGAAACATTTCTCAACACAAACATGCCTAAAAATGCTGTCCAACAAATTAAAAGCGCCCTTATGAACATGGTGTTTACATGATGTGCGCTGCCTGAATGTCACATCTTTGTATCTTGGACAAAGCCCACACTTTACTGCCCTGTGTCATGGTTTTCTTTTCCTTCTTCGAGGACTTGAAGGCATCAGTGACACTTGTGACTCATAAACCTGTGACTGTATTATTAAGAGCTCGTCCATGCGTGCACAGCTTGTCTCCTCATCCACTGTTTCTGTTTCACATTCAGCCCCTCTCTCTCTCTCACGCACACACGCTCTCTGAAGCCCACCCCTCTCATTTCCATGTGCATGAAAATCACCTGAGTCTGCAGCGCAGGGTAGGACGGGTGCACCTGATAGCCCATCGGACTCAGAGGACTGTCCTCCTGTCGGGGTCCTGCGTGCAAGACAGAAGAACAAAATGTGAAGTCTAAACGCAAAAAAAAAAAAAAAATGCAGCGTGACCTTCATTGTCACTGCACTGAGCAGTCAGTGACCTTTATTATCACCAGATGTGTATTCAGAGAATTTCCAGACAAGTTCCCCCACTTTGGTTCACTGTGATGCTGTAAAATCATCTGTTTCAAGCGGTCAAATGTGTGTTTTGGTGTGTGACTGACTTTTCTTGGCGCCCTCGGGGACGATGCGGTACACTTTGTACGGGTCTGAGATGTCCAGCTGGCTTCTCTCCACCAGCTCCTCAAAGTCGTTGCTCTTGTTGAGGGCGCAGCGGAGGCGAGTCTTCCAGGTCGGCGGGTCCGGCTTGTCGATCCCCTCCCGAAACTTTCCTTTGAACAGCGCCCAGGCCTGCGCACAAGACACGGGTAAAAATAAATAAATAAAAAAAATAAAAAAAAAACTTTAAAAAGTCATTTAAAAAAAAAAAAAAAAAACCCTCTCTGAAGCTTGAGAGAGGGCGAGACACGCAGCCCACCAAACTGAAGCACAGACAGCATACAGTAAAAATCATTTTCAGGATCTAAAATGTGAACTCTTCCTATTTTTCCTATTTTTTTAAAAATATGAAACTCATTAGCTTTTGGTTAGGGGTCTTTATTTAGGCAAAACGCGATTTTTAAATAAGTTATCTTTGGCTGTGGGAACTTGTGTCGGACGTGTTCACTGATCGATAATGAGAGAGAGGACGAGACGAGCCGTTTCATCAAGCTGAGCTCCGGGATGTATCGCAGCACATGCAGAAGTGAGATTCTCCAGGCAGCAGCAGAAAAAGACAGTTTATAAAGACAGCTAAAACACTGTAGTCGATTAACTGACTCGTGCATCTATGTACAAATTAATCAGCAACGGTTTTCAGTGTCTTAAATATGCAGATTTCCTCTTTTTTTCCACAACTTGATTGATATTAATCTGATTCATCTTTCGGTTTGGAACTTTTTATTTGGGCCAAACGTGAATTTTAATGAATATATATTTCGTTCTGGGAACATGTGTCGGACATGTTTAACTATTTTCTGACATCAAATAGGGCAAACATGAATCCACAAAGCAATCAGCTAATCACTAATCGATAATGAGAGAGAGAGAGAGAGAGAGAGAGAGAGAGAGTTTCATCCAGACTGAGCTCCAGGATGTTAGGCAGCACATGCACAAGTGAGAGTCTCCAGGTAGCAGAAGTTATTAAAGACAGCGAGAACAATTAGTCGATTAATTGAGTCGTGCATAAACGTCAAATCAATCAGCAACAATTTCCAATGTGAAATTATTTCAGTTATTTTATATTGAACTGAGTTTTCTTCGGTTCTGGGAACATGTGTCGGACACGTTTAACGAATTTCAGACATGAAACAGACCCGACATGGATCCACAGAGTAATCAGCAGGTGAATTAATGAAAACATTCGTTGCTGCTCAGTTTTTTATTGCACATGAAAAATATATCAATCATAATATTCATCATTGCGTATTCATCTGTGTGTTCCACTCCCGATGCCTTTGCGCACCTTTTATTCTGAAGGTCCACATGTGTTACCCTGGCCTGGAGGATGCGGGGTGTTTTACCTTGAAAAGCGCGGCATCCTCGTCCCGGTTGTAGTCCTGCTTCCCGGCATGTTTCCACGGTATCCTGAAGATGCTCTTCTCGTCGTTCTCCCACACCAGCCCGGGGTATTTGCCGCAGTCCACCTGCTCGATGAGCCACTGGCGCAGCTTGCCGTTGCCGCTGCTGCCGGAGCCTCCGTAATCCAACTCTGAGTTCATCTCTCCGCAAACACAAGTCCACTGTCGGCTCCTGTAATGCACTGTTGATATTTGTTGTGAAAGTAAGTTAGGCAGAGAAGGCTAAGAGCAGTAAAACTCGCTAAAGGTTAACCCACTGATCTCCCACGCACAGTTCGCTCTGGGTGCCTTGGGGTTGATCTTACCTGCGAGAGTCGAAACCCGTCAAGTTTTGAAATCAATCAGCCTCAGAAAGCCCTCATCATTACGGCGGGCCCGCTTAAATCCTCCAGCCTATAGCGAGCCGCAGTGGG
>OMLP01017555.1:35054-47181 GCA_900302685.1 Spondyliosoma cantharus | reverse complement strand
TGTGTAGTCAGGCCCGTGATGAGCGTGGTGGAGCGAAGTGTAAAGTCCTGTAATTAGTGTCTCAGTGAGAGGAGTGGGAGACAGATGGTACAGACCGTCCTTCCCCTCATTCCCCTCACACACACACACACACACACACACACACACACACATGCACGCACACACACATTCATACTGTTACCATCATCAAAATCGATAAAGCTTGTAACCTACTTCACTCTGGTCTCAACTGGGATTTTTGTGTGAGACGTCTCTCTCTCTCGCTCACTCAGTAAGCCCGTCATGTGTCTCTTTACCACTCCGTTTCTGTCTCTCACTCTCTGAAACACTCTCCATGCTACTTTACATTAGTATCACACTCTCACACAAATACACCTTTGCTCCAATCACTCCCAAAAGAAAAAACAGCCACCCACACACACACATTCATCAGCTTTAGATCCAAAACCAAACACAAAGGAGTCAGTCTGCACCCACAGATTAATGTGATTTTACAGGATACTCTCCTGCAAATATTAAAATCCATATTGAAATTTGCGGATAGGCCTATTTGTCACTATTTTGAGAAAAGTGAATATCAAACATCATATCCCAATCATGTCATTATTGCATCATGGGTACTTATTCAATGTTAGAACTGATATTGAGGTGATTAATTTGCCATTGCACAATTAAATGAAAGTTGTAGATATAGCACACTGATAAATACATTCAAAATACCACAAAAAAGGATATATATATAGAAATAAACCAAAATCATCAAATCAGCACCTGTTTGATCAAAGCCAGAATGAGTAACTGCAAAGCAGAGTGAAAATGAACAAAGAGCCTACTGGATTAATAGCTAGCTATGCAGCTTGCAGTCAAGACCAAAGAAACCAAAGAAAAGTAGCTTTTCTAAGTTTACATCCTACTTGCACCCCCTGTATACTGCAAATCACCCTGCACACCCACTCTCTATTTACCTCAAACTTCCCCCTCACAAGTGGTGACTGCATTTGTTTCATCACCTGACAAAATCCAACTGGGACCTGCAGCATAGAGATCACACATTCACAGCTTCCCTCTGGTTTCTTTGTACCCCTTTGTGCTTTTGTCCCTTTTACCTCCTGCTTCCTGTGTCTCTCTTTAATCCCTATATTTAAATCTATAGTTTCAATGATTAAAAAAACAGAACAAAAATGACTGCAACAGGACAAATTTTACTAAGAAAATGAAAAAGCAACAAAAATCCCTTCTCGCCGAGTGCTCCTCACATTTATGCCCCTCTGCCCTCTTCTTCTTTGATCTCTCTTTCGTATTCATCTAATATATTGCAATACTTTACAACATGCAATCAAATGCAAAGCTGAAAGGGCCTTCTGCTTGCCCTCTGTGGAGCTCCCTCTCCCCCCTTTAGCTACTTGCTTCTTCTACCCCCGCAATCTCACAGCAGCAAATCAGGCAGTAAAATTTTAAATACTGAGACAGGGGGTTCTGTGTCTTTTCTCCCCTCCTTTCCATTCCTTCCCTCTCCCTGTTACCATTCCTCCATCCTTCTCAATTACCATCCTCATCCTCTTGTCACTCTTATCGGGTCTATTACATGAAATTACATGTTCCCTCCCTTTCCCCTGTCTCCCTTCCCTGTCTTTTTTTAACCCTCATTCCCTGCAGTCACAGCTTCACCCACAGAAAAACAAAAATGTAACATTATTAAGTAAAGGCCAGCCTCTTGCCATCTCCTCCCATTCCTCACCATCCCATTGGTTTTGTTCTCTACCAGTTCTCCTTAATTCTCACCAATGCCAACACTACCCCACATCACATCTGGGGTGCTATAACAATGTGCAGCTAAATGTCAAACATGGTAATACCCCGGGGGTAAACTGACACTCACACTGTGTCAAACACAGAGTTACACAAGATTACAGGATTACATGACTAATTGAACACATAACAGCATGCTTTAGCACACACGCATAGACAGACTTAAACGCTCTTTATGACAAATTTGTGTCTATCAATCCACATTAATAAGGAATCATTAATTTAGAGGAACATTGCTGACAGACATTTTATTTCCTTTAATGCTGTTACACAAAATTAGGGCTGCAATGAACAGTTATTTTAATTAATCTGCCAATGTTATTTCGAAGCAGTTAATTTTGAGTCTAAAAAACGTTGGTAAACAGTGAAAAATGGCCATCATAATACCCTGAAGTCCAAATGATTTTTTGACAATTGTTTTCATCTGTTGATTAATCTGTCAATAATCAGAATTTCCTCATTGCAATTTCCCAAAGCAAGATTTTCAAATAGCTTCATTTGTCAAACCAACAGTCCAAAACCGAAAGACTCTTCATTTACTGTCACACATGACAAAGAAAAAAAGCAGATTTCTACATTTAAGAAGCTGTAACCAGAAAATATCTTAACATTTCTTCTTAATAAATGACTGAAATGATTACTCAGTTATCAAAATAGCAGGCGATTAGTTTTATGTCAATCGACTACTTGATAAATAGACTATAGCTGGTGCAACTCAAGCTGCAATAGTAATTAATTGTTACAAATTCATTTGTTTCAGCTCTACTAGCTATTAATTTAGAATGGAAGTACAAACTGTAGCTTGTAGCTACATGGAGAAGGAAAAGCTGTGACCTGCTCTGGACATGATGGCTTAACGTTTTGTTCCATAAAATCAGTTAATGTGATTACTCACTCAATGAGTGATGCACATCTATTCTGTATATGATGGAGAGGAGAACCATTTAGCCTGGACCTTTCTAATCTGATAACACATGAACTGGAGTTTATGTAAACTCAAGGAGGTTGTTGACAAAAAAACTTATTTTATTCAATCTAATATACATTATGTATCCCATCCATGTACCAAATTCTTGTTTTATTTCCAGC
The DNA here is from genome assembly GCA_900302685.1 of Spondyliosoma cantharus. Lineage (NCBI taxonomy): Eukaryota > Metazoa > Chordata > Actinopteri > Spariformes > Sparidae > Spondyliosoma > Spondyliosoma cantharus. Next base: position 44,283 of record OMLP01017555.1, on the reverse strand, counting down.
CATGCAAATCATACTACGAAGGAGGCTCAATGTCAATTAGTAGCTAAGTTCAAACCCCTTTAGTTATTATTATAAATAATCAGCTGTTGGATATATTTTAATGAATTTAATTTGATTTGTGCATGACTATTATCCTTTTTTCTGCAATGGATATAGCCGCAGGTCACAGAGATTGTAGGTTGTGGTTTTCTCCACAGGTTTAGTTTTCACTCGACCTCCACTTGCAACATGCTTTTATTGTACTATTAAACAACCTTTGTCTAAAACAAGTATTTGTCAACCCAAGGTAGCATTAGGTTTGAAACATTAGTATAACAAACTGTGTAATCTGTGTGTAAAGTCTTGTCAATGTAAACACATGCTGATATGCAAGCACACAAACCTGTGCAACTGCATCAGTGTATGCACACAATTACTGCAGGTAAAAAATTCCCTCCAGTAAAGGCTTTTACCATGGCAACAGCTCAAACATTTTTCCACCTTAATGAACATCTGTGCCAGTAGGAAATTTCTCTTTAAAACACCCTCACAGATATCATGGATAAAGCCAAGGCAGCAGGATGGTTGGCAAACCATCGATCTAACTTAAAAGAACCCATTAAATGGATTCCCACAACATAAGTTCTTAAAAGCTGAGCCCAAGAATAGATGTAGTCCTGTGACCCAGGTTCATTAAAACACGGAACAGCTCTTGTTATATGGGGACCCAACAGAAACTGGCCCATGACCCATCTTCACCCTTAGGCGTTACTGCCAGAGACAACAGTCAAAATGTGAGCAGATTCTGTCATTCTCCTCTCCTCCATTCATTATACCTTTCTATGTGCAGCCCTCCCCAACCCAGTTCACCTTCATGTTCCTCAACCCTGCCAAGGCCATGACAGTTAAATAGACACAAGGCTTGTCATGCTCTAGAGACACAGAGAGAGAGACGATGGAGAGAAAAAGGGAGAGAAAACAGACAAGGGAGAGAGAGAATTGGTGGTGTCAGAATCCTAATAGTCGATAACAAATAGGAGAAATAAATGAGGGAACGTGAGACAGACAAAAGGGGAGCGAGAGTAAAGAGGGAGCAGTGGAGAGAAGGTTGACATTTTGATTTATGGAGGGATTGATCAGTTTCTGGAGCGTGCCTGGGTGACACATGTCAAATTTCATGTCAATAAAACCAATTGAGCTGAATTGGATTGAACTGAACTGCGCGACACAGAGAGGAATGAGGGGGGGAGGCAGAGAAAGAGTGAAACAAAGAAATATTAACCACTGTGAAGTGGAGGACGCCAATACTGAACACTGAAACCCAACTGTAGCCATGTGTGTGCATTATCATCAGACTGACAGCAGATACTGTGATCAAAAGAGTGAGATATACGCACACAGAATGCCTATACTGTAGGTACGACCAATAGCAGAAGAGGATGATGGTGGATTATAGAAGAATGCTGACAATGGACAACACCTCCCACCTCTTTCGCAACAACTAGTGAAGCAGATGAGTACCTTCAGCTACAGGTTGGCCTCCCTGAGGTGCTCTACAAAGACTTAATTCCAGGAAATGCCAGCCTTTACAACTTCTCCTGTCTGTTAAATCATAGACATCAGTGTGTTGTAATGACAGCGTTTATGCTGCAGTTCCTCCTCAGCTCAAAATTTGTTTATGTAGCCTTTTGTTATCTGCCCGTGAATACATTTTTTATGCACTTGACCTTTCATTTTGCTTCACATTGCTATAAATATAGGTTTTTATTAACATGTTATGTAACACAGTTCATCTGGGTTGATATGCTGCACTGCATAATATATTCATCTTTTGTGTCTGATTTCTCTCTGCCTCACCTCTAATTTTTATGGTGACTGGACATTTAGCTTGAAATCGTACAAATGACAATATGAATTGATGATGATTATAAGATTATCGTAATTCTTGTCATTGTCCCTGCAATAACCCGTGCGTTTCCCCTGTGTTTCTGTTTTTCTGTTTGCCTCCAGTTTTTCCCTGCATGTCTCTCTGTGTCTGTGCTAAACATTTTAATGCGCCTGAGTCTGTGTGCTGCATTCTGGGTCCACTCATTCCTAAACATAATACCTCTAGTGTGCTACAGTTAACCTCAAGCTACTTCTGCATTTTATACCGTTAGGGCTTATTTTATGAATTTAAATCAGCATCAGACACAGAAACATAAGATACTGTAATAGCCTGACTATAAGACAATATTTCTCTCTGAATGTTTAAGGACTGGATATTTAGGTATTCACAGAAGCAGATGCTTGTGTTAAACTTGTGCTATAGACTGACTTTTGTAGGAAATTGCTTGGTGTGTTCATCCCCAGAAAGAGCAGCGGGCTGTGCATCACTTTTAGCATTGGAGCCACAATCGGAAAGCAATGTCTGTCGTGCCCAGAGCAACTCTTTACTAACCCAAGACCGATAGAGAAGAAACATTTTAAAGTCCACATATTACACGCATATATTCAGGCATGTACTATATCTACCCATGAGACAGTTATACTCACAATGTTTCCCATACAATAATATTACTTCATTACTTCAATGTAATTACTATGCTGATATTGCATACATTATTCAGTTCCTTGCGTATCACTTTCTATCGTCTCTTGCCTCCAGATGCAAAATATTAATCCAAAGAATTAATGAGTCTCTATAAACTTAACCCCCCATCCCCCATCCTCATCACCATCTTTCTCTGAATCTGCAGCTCCTGTATGCTCTCTTATCTATCCAAAGCACTCCACACACACACACACACACACACACACACCTTGTACACAGTCTTCTGTGGTTCTCTGGCACTATTATCATTGCTTTCCCCATTCGCTCTTCCTCCCATGTGCCTCATCCCATGTTTTTCTTCTTCCTTTTGTCCTCAACAAACCCTTCATTTCCTTCCTTCCTCCTCCGTTTTCCTCCCTGCCCTTCGTGCTCACCAACCCCCCCTCCCTTCATTCATTCCATGCCTTCCCTATCCTTCATCCTAGCCTCTCTTCCTTATCTCTCTCTTTCCCATCCTTTCCTAATTCTTCCCGTCTTCTCTCTGCCACCCTCCCTCGCTGGCTATCTGTGTTAGAGAGTGATTGTATTTGAGAAGGCAGCAAACAACCTTGAAGATCTGTTCCAAGGTCAAACCCGCCTGTCTGAGGAAATACAAAGACTGATATTTTGCTGGCAAACACACACATTTGCAAGCACAACCACAAGCACTATCTTGAACACAAACGACAATAAAACACGCAAGCTATCCGTCTTGTCGCTAAGACTAGTAGCAGCAAGCCAGAAAGCTCAAATATACGCTCACAATAATGTTATTTCTTACAGCATGTTGTTACGAATATGCAGGGAGATTTATCTGTAAGCCCACATTAATATAATCAAGTATTGGCACATTTGTAAATATGTCTTATCATCATCAGAGAAACCGAATTTAACTGTGTTTCGACAAGGCTGACATTTTTTACATAATTAAAATTGACATCAGTCAATGTTGTTATTAAGGTTAGTGTCTCAAAATCCCAATATCTTTCCCTAATACCAAAAACAATTATTTTTGGCAAGAACTCCCCACATCTGTTGACTACAATGAAATAAGCACCGGTCAACCGCATCACTGTTGCGTTTTGCATCGCCTGCTCACGAAAACAAATCTTATTATTCCGTGGTAAATTTAGCAATAACATATATGCATCGTCTGGTTATGCTTTAAAAAAAAGGTTTTATTAAAATTAAAACTATCATCATCATCAAGTGTAGCTGCCGTGTTGAAATTTCCCACCAAAAATACACTTGTGAGGACACCAGTAAATACCCAGTGCACCAAGCTTTTTACAAGAAAAGACTCTCACTATTTGTTGTATTGATTTACAGCGAATACAATATTAACATTTCCTACTGCTGCAGCTTCACATTAAGAGCAGTTCACTGCCAAATCACAAACTGACTTTTATTTTGAAGTAGGCTGGTCACAGGAAAGGCTATATGTTCAGTAAGTTTAGCACTTACGGCTATCATTCACTAAGAATGTGTCTGCAGAGCAAAACAATGGTCAATAACAGCATTTGTTTACAGCTGATTAATTTGAAATATGTCAGGGAGTAGTTTTCTATGGTCTGTGGGAGTAAAGGAGCAAGGAGTTGTTGAGTTGCAGGTGACAGGCTGCACAGGTCCAACTTCTCAGTTAGGTAACCAACAGATTTTGCCTCATTAATGTTATCAGGTGCCCTATTAGACTTGCACCTGCCGCTATATGGAGCAGACGAGTTTGTAACTGTGGCATCCATCGTCCTACAATATATTGATTAAAATAGGAAAACGACAGTGTAGGTTGGGGGAAAGCAATGTAATTGGTGTATAACTGAGCACCGTCACCCACACACGCTGTCTTCTACTGGATCGGTAGGTCCATTACACGCTTTGACATGAGACTGGGCTGCCGCTGATGCTGTTGTAAAACCCTCAGGCAATGCCAGAGGCCATGATCTTAAGTCCTGTGTGTGTGTGTGTGTGTGTGTGTGTGTGTGTGTGTGTGTGTGTGTGTGTGTGTGTGTTTATCGCTCTTTATCACACATTTTCAGGTTCAACAAGCCCGTTCTCAGTGGACACACACACACACACACACACACACACGCACACACACACACAGTAACTGCATTGTCCTCTAGTTCCTGTAGCTGTCACACTTATCGCCCACCAGTAAACCCACTGACTCAACTCAACTCACTTCCATCTTCACAGTGACTGAGTGAGTTTTTACAGTAAATCGCCATGCCTATGTATGAATACATTTCATCTGAAACATTTCCTTTCCTCTTGAAATTATTTTCTTTGTCTACAGTTTCCTCCCAGTTTCCACAAGTTTCTCCCTTGTCATTCTTCGTTGAAGATTCAGGCATATTGAATGGATACTTTATACTTTGTGGTCAATAGCACGTGACACTTCATCTTTGTTTGACTATGCTCCCTGGCACCTTGCTGATTTTTGGCAGCATGGCAACCACCTGTTCGTGTGACCCCATTCATTCTCCTTTCCTCCAGCAATTATCTACTGATTTACACTGCTGTTTTTGGACAGTACTGTTTCATCAAATTCTTGGCTTCTAACTAGCCTCAACCCGGCTACCATAATTCCAATTTTAATCACATTTACCCCAGTATGCTGAAAACTCACCTTCCTCTCTCTATTATCTTCCTTTTTCATCTCGTCCTTACTCTGAAATGATCATTTTTCTGCTTTTCCTCTTTAGCCCTAATATCTCAAAAAAACTCCTTTTTGTGAAGCACCACAAATTTTCCACAGCTGCACATTTGAGACCAATCAATAGCCGTCCACTTTTCACTGACAGCAAGTCACTCTGCATACAGTTCTGGTTAACAAATGAGGAGCCATGAGGAGCAAAGAACGCATTGCAATGAAATAAAAGCAGACAGGAGGAGAGAACAAGAAGAAAGAAAATAAAAGAGTTTATGTGTCCATGTTTAAGCGTGGTAGAGAAGTTAAAAAGTCCAAGACAGATTGTGTGGGTGGTTATACCTTCAGTGTGTATAGCAGACACGTAGCTCCAGTTGTATCTCTTGACAATGTCCACCATAGCTCTTGCCTGCTGGGCATCTGAAGGCACCACCCGCATAAAGTACTTGTACAGGCTCTGGAACAATGGAAATAAATCAATGACAAGCAGGGTTATCCAGGAGCATCTAGTACATTCAGTAAAGTAATGGGTAACTCTACATAATTAAAGTTACATTAAAGCATCAGTATTTCCACCCTGATCTGATGGATTCCCTTTAATATTGATGAGCCTATATCCGTACATCATCAATAAGATAGAGTCTCACCTTGTCGCTGAGGTCCATACTGGTGGCAGAGTAGGCAATCTGTGGTATGTTGAACAGCTGTAGAAGGTTCTGGACCTGGATGGCCACTGAGCTCGACCCTGGTCCAATTAAACCCACAATAGGTTTCTTCCCCCGCATTGGAGTGGCAGAGGGGTCTGAACACTTCATTGTCGATACTCCGCCTCCTCCCCCTCCCCAAGAACCTCCTCCGCCCAGCTCCTCTGCTTCATCAGAGGAGACGAGCGAGTCCCGAATGAACTCGATGCTTTGCTCCAGAGCAACAGCTGAGTGCCAACAGGAGTCCCGGATCTCACAGCCTAGGCTGATGTTGGGAAGGATGTTTTGGTCGGTGTTGATGCGGTCCAGTGTGTGCATCATGGCCTCCACCCTCTGGATGCCATACTGCTCTCGCACAGCACCACACTTGCGCTCGTGTACCTGCACATGATGCACAGAGTAGAGGAAGAAATCTAGTCAAATTGAACTGGCATTTAGATAACAATGTTGTCCAAATGCTCTCACTACTGATGATGACATCAATTATTCAGATTTTCTTTTGTCAGCAGACTGGATGAGCAGTATGAGAGATTTTTAAATTACGCTTTTAACACAAAGGAGCTTCACTGTTGGAGTAATATTGGTTTTATATTCACATGGTTGCCAAGTTCTAAGAGTCATTTTTTCCTGTTTGCAATTATCCGTAATGAGATGGAAAAAGCTTGCGTGTCAGTGGGTGACTACAGGTTCCTGGGGCAGCTAATGGAGGCTGAAGGTTCATGGACTTAAGAGCTACCCATTGTGCAAATTGAATATGTCCTCTGGGTCGTAATAGGCAGAGTAACATTATGACTCTCCGTACAATAGGTCGGAAATTTGGCCAAACATGATCTCCAGTAATTTTTCTGCCCATCACTTTATAAATGTACTGTCTTAACTTGTGTACCATTCTCAATGTGCCGCTTTTAAATCCAGGCAGGATTACATGACATTACACTGAAGATCAGTGTGAATGGAATGTTAAAAGTGAATTCCTCAAAATTATGACACATAAACCATTCTGCAGACACAAGCAGACACAAGCAGACACAAAAACACAGAATTACCTTGTCAGCAGGAGGCTGATGATGGACGGAGAACAAGGCTCCAATGATGATGTCACCAGGTATGTGTGCTACAACTCGCCGTTCATTGGATTGGGCAGAGTCAGCTTCATCAAGCCCCACCCACATAGAAAGAACTAGCAGCAGACAAAGCATCATCTTGGTCCGTTAAGGTCACACAGGAGAAGCAGATCTCAAATGTCGCGTAGAGCCGTCACAGGAAACTACTTGTCCGAGAAACACTTTTCCTGGCCATGGCGAGGGCTAGTGGCACACTAGAGTTTTTGAAAATGGATGATTTCAGTATATTCCTTTCTTCAGATTTGTATTTCTTTCCTCCGGATTTCAAGGTGGGACCATCACTGCAACAGCTGAGACAGGTGCAGCAGTGCAACCTGGGAAATTCAAAAGAAACATCTGTGCTAAGTCTCATTGGCTGACAATAGTTCAGGCTCCCCCAATTATAAGGCAGAGTTGGTCTCCACAGTAACAGGTGACAGACAGACATGTTCACATAAACCTGTGAGCAGAGAAGACTTTGTTAGAACAACTTTTTTGTTTCTGGATTTCACAAGCATGCTTTCCACACAGACTCGAGTCTGATTTGCCATATGTCTATAATCACGGTCTGTAGGCAGAATCTTCCATATTTAATTGACAGACCCTAGACATAATATTCTTTTCACATCCTCCACAACCTATTTTCAGCTGCTACTAGCAAATATTCAATCCTGTGTCAATTAAGGCCCGAACTAATATCTTTCACTCTCTCAGGATATTTGTTGTTTAATGCAAAAGTGGATGCAAACTGTGTTAAACCAACATAAGTACCATTGCGTCAGCCATTATAGTTGCCATCATAATGAGCAGTTGCTGTTTGTTCTTCACAAGGGAGATTAACATGATGATTGAAGTTGGCTGTAGGCAGTTTTAAATCACTCTGACTGTGCGGAGTCACCACTGTGTCAACATAGTATCAGTAACATCGTATCACACCTCATAGCTGCTGTGGGGGATCTTTGGTTGGCTGACAAGTTTTGTACAGCACTCACTCGTAAAACTGTGACACCAGCAAGGTCACATTAAACCGCTGGCAGCCCGATTTTTCTCCTAATTTTTTTACTGTTTTGGTCCTTGAAGATTAACACAGTTAAAAAGCCCTGATGAGAAACAAATCCATCAACATGCCGTATGTCATTCCTCGGGTGTCTGCTGCACGACTCTATCCAAATCAAACTTGCTATGTTCTCCTGCTGCTTTAATGGTATTAGCTTAATACTGGCTTTCGGGTTTTCTCTCCAAATCGGGCCCCCTTGCATCATTCTCATTATAGTTTAAATTGTTTTCAAGAGTGAAACAGAGACTACAATGCAAAAGCTTTGGCATTCAGGAGTACTCCTATTGTTTTAAGAGAAAAGGTAGACTGTTGCTTTGCTTTGTTATTATAAATTATTAGAATGCATCATCCATTTAATGAGCTGCAAACAGATGTTAGATAACACTGAAGAATCCCTTTCGCAATATGCAGGCAAGTCCAGCACTAAGTGGCTGATTCAAATAGACATACTGGGCACATCGAGCGAAAAGAAATAAACCAAGCATATGGTGTTTAACAGTCAAACAAATAGGGAGGACATCAGCTCCCTCTCCTGAGTCTTTCAAGTAGCCATCCGTCTGCATTAATGGAAAACTTCTTTTAAATTCTCTCAACCTCAGAGCTGAATAAATACTTTACTGCAATGGAGCTTTTTAACTGACCATAAACGGCAGGGGACCTGGGACAGTTTAGATGATGACATCCACTGCTCGGGGCGGCTGTAGCTCAGTGGGAAGAGCCGTTCGATCAGTGATCGGAAGGTCGCTGGTTTGAATCCAGGCTCCCCTGGGCGGGACTGAGCTACATGCCAAAGTGTTCTTGAGCAAGATACTGAACCCCAAAATTGCTCCTGATGTGCAGTTGGCACCATGCGTGGCAGCCTCTGCCATCAGTAAGGGTCCTGCAATGAGTTGGCGACTCATTCAGGGGTGTACCCTGGCCTTCGCCCATCGAGTAACTGGGATAGGCTCCAGTAATCCCCCTGAAAAAGGGGGCAACATCACCGCTACCCCGTGAGGGGAAAAAAGCGGAATAGAAAACGGAACGGAACATCCACTGCTTATACAAAACAGGATCAAGGTCGTGACAGGGATGTTGGTGGTGTAACAGGGTAGAGACACTTATTTTTTTGTAACCACAAGTCTGCATATATATATATATATATATATATATATATACAGACTT